>JAWRVF010000964.1:0-129797 GCA_036785485.1 Physcomitrellopsis africana | reverse complement strand
AAACTGCTCGAAATACTTTTTGAAGTCATCCTCTGTAACTGTCGAGGCTAAGCCCCCCACAAATATCTTCTTTGTCCTAGTGTGGGATGTTGCTGGCCCTTGGCCACCCACGCTGTTGCTCCTAGGCATACTCTGCTGTTCGTCTCTCGGCACAGCTTTTTTCGCTTCCACCTAGAATGGAAAAAAAGATTTAAGAAAGACACGCTACACAAAGTTATATAACTGCCACACAACCTCATGCCACCAACCACCATCACCACACGCACTCCCGCATGCCACCCCCTCCCATGCATCCAACTCCACCTCGATCCCCCTTCGCCCGACGCCTACCGCTCTCACTCACTCTCTCTCCCGCTCTCTCTCTCTCTCTCGCGCGCGCCCTACCGCTCTGACCTCACCACGCCACCGGCCCTCCCCTCCCCGAGTCCAGGACAGAGCGCTTACCGTTCTTCCGTCGATGGTGTGCTTCTCGCCGGCCACCCGATCGGCCACGCTCGGGTCCGCGAATATCACAAACCCGAACCCTCGAGCGCGCCCCGTCGCGCGGTCCTTCATGATCACCGTCTCCGCCACCTCGCCATAGCTCTTGAAGTAATCGCGCAGCTTCTCCTCCGTCGTCTCCCACGAGATGCCGCCGATGAACAGCTTGCCCTGATCGGAGTCCATGGCCGCCGACCCGTCCTGGTCCGCCAGACCTCCCGTCCTAACTCCCGCTGAAACGGTCAGAAAAATCGGACTCCACCAAACCCAAATGCCCCCCGCATACACAAAGGCTCAAATGCAGTATTGGAGAGCGTGAGGTAAAGAACTACTTCGACGATCCGCATCCAACGCGCGAACCAAGAGGCCGCGGTGGCGGAGGGGGAGGGGCTGGGAAGCGTGAGACTAGGGCTAGCAGTGAGAAACGAAGCGTGGTGCCAAAATAAGGGAGAGTGAGGAGCGGACTACAATAGGAGAGACGGAGGGTGGAGAAGGGTGCGTGACGAGGCAGTCTTAGGAAAGGGAGAGAGAGAGGAGGCGAGAGTAGGCGGGCGCGGGAACTGGCAAGAATGGGACGTCGCTTGGATGCCTGTCGTCGTCCGTTCACGGGAGCCCGTCGAAGCTGGGGCTACGTCACTGGCTTCCACGCCCGCCCGCCCGCCCGCTTGTCCAGCCCGTCCAGGAAATGGATCTTGCCTGGTATGCTGCCGCGCGTTCATTCGCCCTGCAACACCCGCTTTACCCGTCCTGCTCGGGCTTCTATTGCTTTCTAGTGTTGCGGTTGGTGCCCTGGGTTGCGGAGTCGAACCCCGATCCTTCCGCACCACGACTCCCCTTTGCAAACCAAGTCTTTCTCCTTGACAGCATTAAAGCTCACATCCTAAGAACATGTAACAGCTCCAAATTGTGTTTCCGTTATCCTCCCCTGCACATTGCGCCTGTCCCTCTTTCGCTTTGGATGCATGTTCATCCACCTCGATGTCATCATTTATCATTCGTTCGAGCTGTTGATTTGCAATGACAGATTGTACCCCTAGTCGTTTTTTTTGTTTCTTCTCTCTGGTTTATCTGTGCATTTTTCATCCATGACCTTGCACATCCATCCTTTCCCTAATGTAAACAAGGATGAGCAAGTATTGACGAATGTTTCGAACCAGGTGGTTAGTCATACATGTGAGGCACTAGCTTGGATGATGGCGCCTGTATTCTAAATTTGAACGAAACCAGTGATGCTCGACGAGCATGCACACCAGCCCGAGTGAGAGCCCCGGTTCCATTCTACTCTGGACTTGCTTGTGAGGTAAATTTGGGAGAGTGCAACTTGCGTTTGAAGAGTACTCTCTTGCAGTGGAAAGACGCGGAGAATCTAGATTTGGTTTCAGGTGGCGAGATTGTATTGCGTTGGTTGGTTTGGAAGGCGTAGTTTGTCCCCTGCTCCGAAAACGTTTTCGAACGGAGCTGGCGGATGTTTTAGCTAAAAACATGTCCTCTTCACCCAGGATTGCTCTAATACTTGGATTGAAGAAGGGAAGCCCGAGGAAATTTAGGACACTGAGACGCTGGTTGTTCCCACGAGTGAGTTAGTCAGCCTACCAAATTAGTACAATTAAATAGTCAAATGGGTGCTTTGTTCGAGATGTGTTTTCATAATCGGAATAGTGTAGTGTAAGAGTGGCTGTGGTGTAAAATTTTCCAAGTTACTGGTTTAGAAACTGCTGGTTGAAAAACACCATGTCTCTTTTAGTACTACTTCTAGCTGCCAGTAGCATGAGGAAGTGTGTCTTGCTACTAGTTACTGAACTTAAAATCGAGAGTGTTATCCCTTGTGATGTAGAGAGTCGTTACGTATCTAAGTCATTATTCTTTATAAATAAATTACTGTTGTTATTATCAATTCATTGTCCTTTAGTTTTGTTTATGTCTGATTTGGAATGTAAAGTCTTTCATATTTGCATAAAGGTTGGAACCTTTATTATCATGGTTTTAACTTTGTTTACGAATCACAGGTTCTAACTCAATGTGAGCAAACATCGACGAAGTTAGTCGTGACTCGAAACTGTAGGTCATACAGCTGTAGCTGCACAGGTAATCAAACCATTGGTTTTTGAAGTTTGTTATTCAGATGGCTGTTATAACTATAAAATCTCTCTAAGCGTCATTGCTACCTTTTGAGATTTTCATGTTAGAATTTTGGAAGAGGATATTTCTATTTTTTTATTAAACTATGTTATTTCTGAAGTTTTGTTGCTGCGACAGTTTTGTGGGTTCACTTGCATTGATTTAGTGATGATTTTCATGGTGAAGTTTTGTGCCTTTCTTGATTGTGCATCTAGTTGTGTTTTCTGATGTTAATCGAACATGCAGTGCTTTTAATCTTGCGTAAGACTGCTAATGGAGAATCAGATTTAAGGTAATGTGATACTGATTTTCGCAGTTAATCATTCATTAAATTCGGAATAAAGGAGTTGCTGGAAATGCACGGGCCAGAGAAGTATACAGGCTGGACATCCTTATGGATGGCACACGGGTATTAATCTGTCCCTTTGAAATGTATAATTTATTTTGGACAGAGCCTGAGGATAGACAAATACGAGTGTCAATTTCAACCGTTGGAAAGTCTTGTTTGTTTGTTGATTAGTGAGAAGTGCTTTTCCAGTACGTTTCTGGGTTGATCCTGTGCACCAACATGGATTCGGGATACACGATTATTGCCTGAAGTGGGTAATTGTGATAATAGAAAGTGCAGGATGATCTAGACAATATTACTCGCTTTCTAATGCTTGCTCGACAACCTATTGCTCCAGCAACTGGTAGACCATTCAAGGTGGAATGGGTTTTCATTCTTTATTGATACACTAACGTGAATTTTTACTCTTGAACAAGAACCTGACACGTTAAGAATTTTATTGGTGTATACCTGCAGCTGTCCATGGCCAAGTGATCCATGATTGTTGTTAGCAGATATGCAATTTCTTTACTTAGGATAATATTGCATGCATACAGTCTTTTGCCTGTGCAAGTCTCAGTGTTTACTCAACTCTTTGAGTTTGAGCTCTCCACTTTCGTGCATATTCATTGCTCTCAATTTGTCTTGGTGATTTGTTTTGACGCAGACCAGTATTGTGCTCACATTCTAAGAAGTACCAGGTGTTCCGTTCAAGGCACTCACTGTCTTTGCGCTGCGAAGCATCAATCTTACGAAGGTATTCAATTTCTGTAGTTCTACATGGATTACCTGGTAGTGTACGTGGATTGTGGTGCACGAGTATTTGAAACTCTTATATTGACTTGGCAGATTGAAAGTCGTGCTCAACGAAAAAAGCCTTTGCACGTGGTGGATGATAGTAACAATTGACGTGCCAAGTGCGTTCACAACCTCCTAATTAATGCATTTTCTGTTCTTTTCAATCCCAACATGGGGTCCCTCATTTTATAAGTTTCTTTTTGTTCAACCTGTATCAGGCTCAGCTTTAGGTGGACACGCCCATAAGCACATACCGATAGGAGTTTTTTTTTCAAATCGGATAATGATATGCTTGGCATTGATGTGCAGGCATTTTGGTTATCTATTCTACATGGATTTTGAAGCTCCAATGCGAGCCTCAGATGGCTGCTCTGTTTCTACACTTGAGCAGTAACTTGGGGCTCAGTGGTAACTAAAATTAGGGGTGTTGTTCTCATTTCCTCATTTTTGCAGTAGTTTCCTGGTTGAGAGGTTTCAAAACTCTTTGTGCACAAAGTTGAATATCTGATCTTATTCGAAAGTATGCACAACGTTGGATTCAGTAATAAATTACAATTATGAAATGTTACTTCCATTTGAGTGTCTGTAACAAAATTGAATTATCCTTTTGTGTGTTCTCAGATTTGAACATTTCTTGACAAGGTGATCAGGTTAGCAAGGACCAAGTTGCACATTAAGAGGGCCTTTTTTATCTGCATATGGTTGATTGGTCTTGTACTCGGTTGGATGTGTTATTGAAGAGGTCCTTGAAGAAAGGTTAGATGCAATGTCTTGGTTAGTAACCATTTCCTCCTCAAGAAGGTGAAGCAAGTGAGTGTTCAATTCAGTTGGGCTTGTTCCACTCAAAAATGTGGGCTTGGACACTTATTCTTGTTCAAGACATACTCTAATCAAAGTTGATGTTTCAGATCTTGATTCAAAATGTAATAGGTGGTTTTTTGTTTTGATTTTGCAGACAAACATGAGTTGCAACTTGAAACATTTTTAGTTTTACTCAACATTTTTGAAGGTTTTAGTTCAGTTAAAATGTATTTTATATTGTATTCTATAGATCAATACCACTATAAGTTTACAACTTGCAATAGGAAAGATAGATGAAATGCCTTTGTTAAATGATGTAGAATTAGTATTGTAAGAATAATGTTACTTATCAACCAATTTATTATGGATTTGCTGATGCAAAGAAAGTAGATGGATAAATTGATGTTGCTAGAAGATTAATTCTTTTTAAATTAAAATCTCACATTTGATTAGTAGAACAAGAAGTAGTAAAATTGTACGAGTATTTAATGAAATTAAGAAGTTAAATATTATTTGAATGTTAATATAGATTTATCAAAAATCTTATATTATAATTCATTTGATGTAAAAAATATTTATATATGTGGTTAATTAATAAATGTTAGATTTTGGATTACTTATTATAATGGTTCTAACTTATCTTAGACATTAATGTCTTTATTGTCTTTAAATCAAGAAAGAATTATGGAATAACAAGATTTTTTTCAAAATTTGTGTTAGTAAATTAAAATAGAATATTATATATATTTTTAAAAATTTTAATTAATTTTTAACCCAACCAATTTAGACCTACTAAGTCAAAGATTATTATTTGATAAATATATTCTTAATGATATTGTCTGAGAAAAAATAGGAAAAAATTACATATAAAGTTATTTTGGTGTACTTCAAATATAACATATTTTTATCAATTTAATAAAGATCTTGCATTAAAATTCTATATTATTATAAATTTATCTCATTAAAAATAAATAAAATCATATAGACATTATCTTGCAAAAGATTCTAAAACTATAATACAAATGACATGTAATCTAGTAGGATATTTTGAAATACTAACATGGTTAGAAAAAAATGTCAATATATATGCTTTTTGGTTATACAATAAAAATTAAATAAATCAACTAAAATTAAATATTAAATTTATCAACCAAATCTTTTATGATATAAACACTTGCTTTTATTGAATAACTTGTAATTATATCCTACTAGATACAAATTATGCTACTAAATAAAAAGGAATCAAAGTATTATTAAGAAAAATATATTTTTATTCTTATATAAGCACATCTTAATCTTATTTAGATATATACTCTATTAAATTAGCAATCAAAGCATCTATATTGTTTAAATAAACAAATATTTCTTGATACATAATATTCTATTGAGATATATGATTTATATTCTTTTATATTATAAAAGCAATAGCTAAGCCATAACAAATAACAATATCTTATATAATATATTTTAAGAATTAATTATAAATAAATTAATATATTAAAATTAGCATCTACTTATAAAATTATTTTTTCTTCACAATTTATTAAAAGTATCAACTAAGAATATATATTCTTAAGATTATATATAAATTATTGTTGTTTGTACCTATAAAAATCTCAAATAAAAAATTTATAATAAATTAATATTAAAAACGACCAACTACTAAGGTGTTAATAAGAAGCTTTTTCATTTAGATAAATTTTCTTACTTAATCTAATTTAATCAAGTTTTGCTAACTTTGAATTTTTTAGTTATTTAGATATTTTTTATTATTATTTAATATTCTTATTTTATTTATTTATTTATTAAAAATATTTCATACTCACAAATAATATATACACTAGTATTACAAGTTGGCTTATTATTATGATTATTAGTTAAATTAGATGAATTAGGTTTATTTTTATATCTCAAGACTAAATACTACATCTAATACATTGTAAATATTATTAAAGAATAATTTGTAAGTAATGGTATTTTAAAAAATTATCTAAATTTTTTAATTAAAAGAGAAAAATATAAATTTTTTTTTAGGAAAAATTTAATTTAAATTTTAGAACAACACAAACTAAATTTTTATTGATAAATAAAAAAATTTGTTTATTTAAAAGTAAACAAAAAACTACTAATATAATAAAATTTTAGCTATTTATTTTATATCTAAAAACTCTCATATATTTTAAAATATTATATAAATATATTATTATTATTAAATAGATTTATTATAATATATAATATTAAAAAGTATATTTGATTAAATTTTAAATTATTAAAAAATATAATTATATTAATTACTTATTATAAATAATATTTTATTTAATAAAAAATTAGAGTATTATTGCAAAATTAGTGTATTTCTAATTTTATTGTGTATTGTGTACTGTCTATAGTTGAAAGATAATTCATACATTCAAAGATCATATAGGTGGTTTAGAACTTGTATTATAGTACATATAGATTTTTATAGAATTATTTGTATATAATATTAAAAAATATTCTTTTAAAATAATAATTTAAACTTATTGTATAAAAATTATTTAACAAAAAGACAATCTTTATTATTAATCATTTTTATAATTGGTTATATCTAGAAATAATCTCATATTTATATTTTTAGAACTTATTATACTATCTCATCTCAGAATTTATTTTGTATCTCATTTGTTAAAAAAACAAGTTTGGCAAAAGAAGCTAGAAGTAGATGTGTTTAGGCTATAATTATGAAGAAAGATGGTTTTTATTTTATTGTTTAGTCAATTCAATCTTACATCACCTTACAAGGTCTAATATAATATAGTTTTTTTTTTTTTTTTTTTTTTTTAGAATTATTAAAATTTCTTTTTTAATATAATTTTTAAAGATTAATAAGTTGAATAAAGTAGAATATTAAAAGTAAAGTGGTAATTGTAGTGTTAAGCTTCTAAAATAATATTAATGTAAAAGTAATTTTATTAAGATATTAATTAAAGTTATAAATATATACTTATTTCTATTCATAGTAATTAATAATATTCTCAATTTAATCCATCTATGTAAATATTAATAAACAAATAAGTAAATTAGAAGGAAAAAATAATGCATATATTTTTATATTGCAAGTATAGTGTCCGTCTACTATTTAGTATATTTAGAATATTAGATTAAAAATATATTCTAAGCAAGTGAAGAATTTAATTTAAATTATTTTAGATAAAATTATAAACTTAAGATTAATTGTAAGTAATTAGAAGATAATTAATTTTCTATTTTTATTTTTTTAAAACAATTACTTTTTCTACAAATATTCAAAAAATATTAAAGTAGTGAATAGAATTATTAAACATATATATATATATTTAAAAAAATTACATCATTATTTTAAAACTAAAATTAAAAAATCAATATTTTAAGTGTTTAAAAAAGAACTTTTTTTCACATGTTGTACATTTGTAATTAACATCAAATCTTTATTTTAGCAACATTGAACAATCTTAATTTTAAACAACATTCTTTTAAGACATCTGTATATGTAAGTGAAATTTTAAAAATTTGAGCTTTTATCTTATGATTTCCTTCACTTTCTTGATTTTACATGATAGGGATCAAATATTATAGATGTTTTAGAAAATCAGTAATAAATTATATTAAACAATCAAAATTCGTCCATAACTTAAGGCAAAAATAAATATGTGGATTTTCAATAGTTTTACATGTATTTGATACTTTTAATTTAATTTAATTTAATTTAAAACTTGTTATAAAAGTTTGTTATTATAATATAATAAATAAATAAATGTTTAGAGATAGTATAGTTATGTATGCACTTCTAGCATATTTAGTTATAAACACATTTATCTTAATGAAAGAAATATAAATGATATAATATTGCATGATTTCTTGAAAGATTGTGTAGACTATAAGAAAGCATTAAAAATGAATAATAGAAAATTGATAAGAATTTATATAAAAATGACCGCATTAAATCTACCAATGTACAAAAATTTAATAAATCTAACATTACATGGTTATCATGGTCATGTATTTTAAAATATAAATAATCAAAAAAACATGAATAAAGTCAACTTTATTTTTTTATTTTTTATTTTTTTGTAATTGTAACATATATACATGTATTATTTTTATTAAAATATAGGTTGGGCACTTTTTATCTTTAAAGGAAAAGAATATATCATAAATGATTACACCATGTTTATTGTAGAAAATTGTGTGAATTTTAAAAAACTACTTCATTTAAATTTATTTGATTAATTTATTTGAATACATAAAATTAATGTATATACATACATACATACATACATACATACATACATACATACATACATACTCACATGTTCATTATATTTTTTATAATGAAGTAATAATAAAAACATGACAACATATAGTTTTACAATTGTTTAAGGTGACATATTTTGCTAATCTTTTTTGTGAAATATGTATGCACAGTATTAAATAGAACATAAAATGAAAAAAAAATAAAAAAAATAAAAAAATCATTTCATTTCATAAAATAACCTCAGTTGTATTTATTTAAGAAGAATCTCATGTGTACATTTTGAGAATTGATCTGCATGTAAATAAAGAAGAAAAAACAAACAAACAAACAACCAACTGTTTTTTAAACATAATGGGAAAAATAATGTCGTTTAAAGAAAAATTTACATTACAAATGAAAACATTGACATAAAATGTTGCAATCAAATATACATATTATTCCTACAATAGTAATAAAACAAAAACCCATATCGGTTGCATAAAGTGATATCAATTTCCATCATATTTGCAAAATGCCGTTTCTCTCCAACACCCAAACAGGAGTACCTGGGAGAAGACAAATATGTAGACAAAAAGAAATTCATGATCAAGGGGCGATTATGCTTCATGATTGCCCCCAGAGCGCACCCTTGCATGGAAGCCCTTCTGGGAAATGCTATAACCAAGGATTGAACCCGCTCAAATCTTCATGCGATCCCGGCGTTCGCGAAACCCGGGCCAGGGGGATTGGGCCCGGCCTTTCCCTTCCCTTCTCATCCCATCGCGACTCTTTGCTTCTTGGCTGCCCCTCCCACCTCCCCTGTCTTCGCATCAGGGCTCCTCGCAGCTCCACTTACCTCCTCCTAACCCTAGGCTCTCCCGTCCGCTCCCTCCCCTGCTCCGCCGCGGCCTCTTGGTTCGCGCGTTGCATGGGGATTGTTGATGCCGTTGCTCTTGTTCTGATCGCGTTGTAAGTGTATTTGAGCCTTTGTGTATGCGGGGGGCATTTGGGTTTGGTGGAGTCCGATTTTTCTGACCGTTTCAGCGGGAGTTAGGACGGGAGGTCTGGCGGACCAGGACGGGTCGGCGGCCATGGACTCCGATCAGGGCAAGCTGTTCATCGGCGGCATCTCGTGGGAGACGACGGAGGAGAAGCTGCGCGATTACTTCAAGAGCTATGGCGAGGTGGCGGAGACGGTGATCATGAAGGACCGCGCGACGGGGCGCGCTCGAGGGTTCGGGTTTGTGATATTCGCGGACCCGAGCGTGGCCGATCGGGTGGCCGGCGAGAAGCACACCATCGACGGAAGAACGGTAAGCGCTCTGTCCTGGACTCGGGGAGGGGAGGGCCGGTGGCGTGGTGAGGTCAGAGCGGTAGGGCGCGCGCGAGAGAGAGAGAGAGAGCGGGAGAGAGAGTGAGTGAGAGCGGTAGGCGTCGGGCGAAGGGGGATCGAGGTGGAGTTGGATGCATGGGAGGGGGTGGCATGCGGGAGTGCGTGTGGTGATGGTGGTTGGTGGCATGAGGTTGTGTGGCAGTTATATAACTTTGTGTAGCGTGTCTTTCTTAAATCTTTTTTTCCATTCTAGGTGGAAGCGAAAAAAGCTGTGCCGAGAGACGAACAGCAGAGTATGCCTAGGAGCAACAGCGTGGGTGGCCAAGGGCCAGCAACATCCCACACTAGGACAAAGAAGATATTTGTGGGGGGCTTAGCCTCGACAGTTACAGAGGATGACTTCAAAAAGTATTTCGAGCAGTTTGGTACTATTACAGACGTGGTTGTTATGTATGACCACAATACTCAAAGGCCTCGGGGCTTTGGCTTCATCACTTTTGATTCTGAGGATGCAGTTGAGAACGTGATCCAAAAGTCGTTCCACGAGCTCAACGACAAGATGGTGGAGGTGAAGAAGGCCATTCCAAAGGAGCTGTCCGCGGGGTCGGGACGGGCTGCCGGGGGGTTCGGCGGAGGCGGTCGCGGCGGGGGCAACTACGGATCGGGGTACGGCCAGGGAGGATACGGCGGTGGGAGTCCGGGAGGAGGGAGCGGGTACGGGGTGCGCGGGGACAGCCGGTACGGGCCGACGCCGGTGGGGCGAGGCGGGTATCCGGGGTACGGGGCCGCGGGGTACGGCGCCGCGGGATTCGGGAGCAGCGCGGGGTATGGCGCGGGGATGAACGGGGGGTATGGAGGGAGCGCGTACGGGAGCGGCGGGGGGTACGGGAGCGGAGCGGGAGGGTATGGGAGTGCAGGTTACGGGAGTGCTCCCGGAGCGGGAGGGTACGGGAGCGGTGCGGGGTATGGCAGCGGGGGCGCGGGGAGCGCAGGCTACGGGAGCGCTCCTGCGGGAGGGAGGAGCGCTTGGGGGAGCGGAGGTGGGGGGTACGGGACGGGCGCGAGCTCAACTGGGTACGGGGGGAGCGGGAGCGGAAGCATGAGCGGATACGGGAATGCGGCGTGGGGGACGACGGGGACGGGAGCGGGGGCGGCAGCGAGCTCGGGGTATGGGAGTGCGGGGTACGGTTACGGGAGCAGCGAGACAGGGTACGGATCGGCGGGTGGGTATGGCGGTAGGGGTAGCGGGTACGGATCGAGCGGGGGAGGGTACGGGAGCTCCGGCGCGGGGACGGGTAGCGGGAGCTACGGTGGGGGGTACGGGGATGCATATTCAGGGTACGCGGACAACACATGGAGGTCGTCGGGATCGGAGTCGTACAATTCGGGGGCGACAGGGTCGGTGGGGGGCGGGAGCGGAGCGGGGTTCGGCGTGGGAGGAGGTGCGAGCGCGGAGGGAGCGGTGAACGGGACGTCGGGCTACGGGGGAGGATATGGTGTGGCAGGCAGACAGACACAGCGAGGTTCTGATGCCAGATTCAGGCCCTACCCTGCCGCTGGTGACCGCACTGGCTAGTTACTGCATTTGGTTGCGTACGAGGCTTAGGCAGCATATGTTGATAAGGTCCTTTGCTTATGAAACTAGTCCTAGTTGACCATGTGTGGGCGGGGATGTGGTTGTGGGGATGGTGGGTGGAGGCTCGGGAGGATGGGTGTTGATAGGCGGTCGCAGGGTGCGGGGAGGGGGGGGGGGTGTGTGGGTTCGGTGGTGGATGGTGGAGCATAGGGTAGCGGTAGGAGTGGTGTCGTGGTAGGTGGAAATGTGGGGCGGGTCGTAGGTGCATGCGATGCGTGGAGGAAATGGTGGTGGGAGGGTGATTGTGGTGGGATGTGTTGCGGGGCTGACGTCGGGGTTGTGTTGGGATGGGCGCAGGCGTGTCAACCTAGTGTTAAAGTAACGGCGGCAGGATTTTGGCTGCATGACCATGATCCAAAAATGTGGAGCCACAGGCGGCGAGGAGCCGATCGTGTGGTCGGATGGGAATGGAGTGACCTGCCAGTAGCTGTGGTGTAGGAGAAGTGTTAGGGGAGGACCGAGGGCCGAGAGTTAGTGGGAGCAGTGGATAGGAGGCGGTCTTCTTGTTTATTTTGGTTGCGTAGGAATTGGAATGTCCGATAACACTTGATTTTTTCAGAACTCTGTTGTGTAGTGAAGTAGTGGAGACTACATGGTTAAGATGTGCACCATGGTGAGAGATACGGTAATCACTAGATTCTGAACAGATTTAGGGACGAGGTGGTGCTGTCGTTTTATTTATTGGAGAAGTACATTTTGGCGTGCAGAGAGTTGTGGAGCAACGTACTTGTGGATGTGGATGGTGATGATTGGAATGGGGGGTGGTAGAGGGGATGGGTTATGGACAGTAGGAGACAGAAGTGATATGTGGTGCAGACATTGTTGAGTTGGATCAGTTGCAGTAGGTCTTCAGGTTAGAAGGGAACCTCGATGTGCTTTCAGCTGCATTGGGAAGGATACATTCATCCTTATTTATGCTGATTGAATCCATGTACAATGTAGTTTGAAAGTTTCAAGCCTGTGGAGCTTACATATAAATACAGATATTTCTTTGCTCTAGTTGCCTTGGAAAGATTTGACGTTTCTAGAGGGCTGCACCAGTAAGCCGTTTCGGGTATGTTCGTTTTTATTTTTTGTCAGCCACCGTGGTTTTCATGGGAGTTAGGTTTGTTTTACTTTCGAAGGCATTTGAATTCCACATTTTATGGCGCTTAGTGGCTCTAGTCTCGTTGTGTGACACCTGGTCGATGTTAGGGATTATTGGAAGCTTATGTTTTGAATGAGTCTAGTTGGGAGATCATTTTTATGGTTCGAATACATGGTGGCATCGACCCCTTTCGTACAGTACTTCTAGGGGCATTGCCTCGTCAAATGAGGGGTGTTGGCTTTGTGGCCCACATTACATGAGGTGGACTTCTAACGTCCTCCACAAACCTGTTGGTGGCAGGTGGCAGATGGAAAGTGGGAACTCTTGGGACTCTTGGTTTCTTGACGTTTCTGTTGATTTACCTTCAAGAGGCTGATTTCTAAAAGTTTGGATTAACTTAACGGATCATGTGGAACAAGATGCCTTGCACTTTACAGCACCCCTTTGATTTTTCACAATTTCGATAGGACGGGGGTTGAATACCAGACGAATAACCTTGTATCTATACTCATAAGTGTTGTGGTCTCAGAACTGGTATTGAGGGCTCCTGAGCTTAGTTGCAGTTGTGTTGCTCTTCGGAAGATATATTTTATAGTCGGTAACAGAGAGCAGGTATTCATTGTTGTCCATCTGTGTAGGTCGAAGCATTGACATCTGCCAAGACCAGCATTACTTAGAATGCTTTGAATGATTAAGCTTCTTCGTTGGTAAGGTCAAATAATGTTAGAATTATATTTTTTGCCGGACATTCTGGTTCTCCAAATTCATTTTTTCATCTTTCGTAAATATGTAATTAAGTGTTAAAGGTCTTTGACAAGATTAACTTGGAATGCATCCTCATCAATGTTTGTCGTGGGTTTAAGTGTTCCATACACATCTAAACCAAAATAAGATATGTAGTCCAATATAATTAATTCCATTATTCTGGTAGCTTTGATATAGCACACTGTGACCCACTATCTTATTCTGCTATCCATCTTTTCCTCAGATGAATTAGGGTCGAGATGTAAGTTCCAAATCCATGCATGGATTATTTAGTATCTGCTGTCTCATAAGCATATGCTAATTCTTAAATTACCATGAACACTTTTTGGGTAGTTTCAACAATTAACAATAATTTTGTATATACTTATGAATATATGTATATTGAGAAAGGCAAGTTTTTATGTGACACATAAACAAAAGACATTAACAAGTCCCCTCACTGGTCAATATTCTATTTTATAAACTAAATCCTAGCTTTTATTCAGATGGGATGTTTCTGAAGCTGGAGAGCATTAACAAAAATTCAAATTCGATTCGTAGAAGATTACTCCAAAACAAAAATAAATATTAGTTAGATTCACACGGACTGTTTTTGTGCTTGAAGCTACAAATTTCAAAACTCCGAATTAATTCTAGTACACACGAAGTTTATTGTTGTGATGAAGGTGGGGTAGAAATAAACAAGGGACACATTTATTTTTACATTGCGTTCCCTCTCCCAACAATGCAGTCCCTTTTTGTGTGGAAAAGTTGGCGGTCGGTTGGCAATCCACAGGATGATCAGGCATCAATTCTGAACTTGACAACCGACATAAAAATCTGCTGTGGCCACCTTCATCTGCAATGTCGCCGAGTTGATTCCAATGCAGATGCGAGGACCAGCCTGGCTAAACAGTGCAAATGTTCGGCATCAGTCAACATACTTATCACCCAGAAGAACGTTTATGCACCTATCTGGACTGGGGATAAGGCAGGACATGAATTACTAACCTGGAAAGCAGTAAACACGGATGGAGATACAGGGATGAACATACTATCCTCAAGGCATCGCTCAGACTGGACTTCATTGGCATCCTAGCCCCACAGCTGTGACATTCGACCTTGAGCTTAGGGTACATATGTATTAAGTCTTCAGCGAGATCCGATCTAGAAGGATGTCTTTTCTCAATATTCCTTTTGGATCCTAGGCACAATGTTAAGATATTATGATAGAGAAATCGTCAATCTTGGAGCAGTCAACAGTGAGTCATGACTTCTTAGGTGATCTTCCAACGATGGCTGCATCATTGAGCACTTAAAAATTGCTTCAATTCAAACTTCAACCTTAGCTATGAACCATGTTCTAATTTATAGCATCCACGTATGTGTATTGTTTGTGTCAAGGTAGGTTCTGGTGCACAGCAGGATAAGAGCGGCGTGAAGGTAGTTCGACTTCGAGAGATTATCGTATGAAAGAAGTGATGCATGTTGTTGAATTCTCTGGTATAAGGTAGAGCTCTCATTGAAAGTCATGCTTTCCTCAAAATGACAGTTTTTCATATGTGTGTTGTCCGCAACCTCTAAGAAAGATTCCAAGAGGTAGATAAACCATGATAAGGTTACCGCTGTTATATCCCTCCCTGCACCAATTCCAAACTCTGAATTTCAGAACAGTACTTTAAACTTTAAACTCTGTCTAGCAATGAATAGGTTGCATTCCTACACATCACCGAGAAGAATATATTGGAAAGATGAATCCTTGACCTAGTTGCATGGAATGGGCAGCCACCAGCAACAGTGAAATTGAACATATCATATGACGTCACTGCTTCATTTGCAGCAAATAACAACGTTGTTCCAAGTCAATAATGGCTAATAGTAAACACAGAGAATGCGAGGAGTAAATTCAAAGCTCGCCAGATTCCTTTGCCGGCGCCACTCTTCCCCAACATTGTTTAAAATTCCTCCATCCTATATGCTTTCTATATGGTAGTGGCAGGGCTCTCCCTGGTTATCATTCACATCATTTTTCTGATCATGTGCTGTACTACTTCTCTTCCGTACTCGACAACCAAATCCAGCAATAACATTAAGGCTGGTTGATGAACCTCGACAACTGTTTGCGATGCCCTCAACCGTGCAGTTGCATAGAAGTCTACCGAACCTCCGAGGATGCCGAAAATTTGCTGCACTAAGGACTAGTGTAATCCAGAGATGTCAGAATCAAATCCGGTCCACATGGATTACCACTTCAGAGATCATCACTGAGCAATGAGCGAGGTCATGGAGAGCTGTACCCGAGAACACCTTGCAACAGTAGTGAACCCTAATGCAAGATGCGAGTAGGAGATGTTGTACAGTACCCTCGACCAGTGCGACTCCAGAACGAATGTCTGGAGGACGATGGAGACTTTGAATATTGGAGCTGGAAGGAGCGCATTCATTAGGATTCTACTATAAGTGTTTCTAAATTGTAACACTAATTGATAAAAATAATCTTTGAAGAGAACATTTAGAGATTATTCTTCAGTCTGTTTCCTTCTTGTGATAATGCATCCCCTAGAGTTCAGTCTCCAAACCATTCTCCTAATTTGTGTTTTGTATGGCACAAGCAATGGTTGTAGAAGAAGCGTGTGGGAACTGGAATCTAGCTCAGCATTTGGGTTGGTGACGTCGACGAGCTGGACATAGCCCAAGGTGACAGTGTGGGATCCGAAATACATGAGCTCATCGCGCTCTATTCCACAGCCGCGTTTGATGAGACCACAGCCGACACTGCAATGAGCGAAGTGGCAAAGTGTTGGAGCTGGAGGATGACATCCAATATGCACACACGTTGCCGCTGCCCATCACACCTAGATCGCTCCACAATCGTCGAACCCGTTTCTTCTACAATTATGCGGCGTTATCTGAGGTGCCCTCAGATGCGACTCCCCAGACCATCAGTGACGTGCGGAGAGGTTCCACCGCTAATGGTCGTAGAGTTTGAGGTGCCGAATTGTCACACTGACTCTCTAGAACTGGCTTTGGAAGACTGTATGACTTGCGGTAGATCGGCGGAAGGACCAGATAATGACTGAAAGCAAGAGTTGGTTGATTAACGCAGATCCAGACCGCACTCTCAATGTGTTCGAGCACAAGGAGGAGAAATCCACGCCTCAACAGGGGTCAGGTTTCGCAGCCGGAGAGGAGATTTGGGAGGGGCTCAACAAGGATGAATCAACGTTCATAGTTCCAGTCAATGTCCCAAAGAGAGATCCAGTGGAAATGAATTCTACAGGGAACAGTTTGTGTGTTGTTTTCTACGCAAGGAAGTGCGTCAGAAATCGGACGGATTCCTATGGGCCTGAACCTCTGCGTGGATGCCATAGCCAGCATGAACATCGGCCGCTTTTAACGTCTCGTGTGGGTTTACGATCAAATATCAAAATGTTACCGTCATGAATGCTAGCCACAACAATATCGACGCTTACTTGGCAGATGTCATGAGCCGTTAGGTGACGTGTGCTAAAGCTCTTGGTCTTGGTTGCAAGCTAAACATGAAAGTCGGTCCCCTGGAGTTCATGAAGAAAGGACCCCTCAAACTTGACGATGGTGAGGTAAGGAAATCAGACTATTTCCTCCGCCACGTAAATCTTTTGCTTTTTGAACTGTGTTAATCAATACAAATCCGATACTTTCCTGAGTTTGTAGGTCGTTATCTCTATCATCTTACAATGGATGTCCTCAAGCCATTCAAGGAACTTGTAGACTTCTGGTGGATGCTCTTCGGATGGACACATCATGGTTTTAGCGGATGAAAACTAGAAGTCCAGCGCATAGTGGAATACAAGGGGTCTATGATCATTGCGAAAGAGCCAAACGGGTAGAGTGCAACGACTGCCAGTACTACTGGCTGAGTCCAACACGTCGCGCAAGCTTTGTGCCCAAGTGCATTAGCGACGAGACGAAGAATACGGTCGAAGAGCTGTACTAATACACCGCATTAATGCATTGGAGGGTCACTTACAGCCAAGACACCAACTGTGTGAACATGTCGTGCAAGGATCAGCCGATGAACTTCACTTCTCTGTGTAAGACACCCATTTTCTCTCAGAAGCTTTGCAATTGCGACCTGCTCCACCACTATCTTGCATAATGGAGGAGATTCATCGTAATTTTAGTTCCAAATACAGAGCCATTTTGAACTCAAGGTCGAACTGTTAGGAGGTAGGATAATAATTCCAATGACCCATTTTCTATCATAGAATTTTATTCATTTTCCATAGCAAGATGTCAAATAGGACCATCATCACTAGCAAGCGCTTCACAGGCCATAAGATAAGTTGCTTGAGTTCCAGTTTCATAAGAAAGATTGCACAAGAAAGTTTGTTGTGTCATGGTTCGAGATATCTTGTAAAGCACCACAACATAATTGAGTGGACGGCTGAAGTGAAGTGTAGGAAGAAGAGCAATGTACGAACCGGAGAAAGCCTTCACATCCATGAGTAGACAAGGATATTGTTGGAAGAAGGATAAAGAAGTTGACTTTTTGTTAGAGGTACCCCAATTTAAAAAACAATAGCTAGAGTCTCATTAGAATCTCAAGATATCCAAGGCTGTCCAATTTAGGGTAGATGGAGCTATTACTAACTAATTAGAAAAGAAGGGTTGGCCATCATCAAGTATCATGGGAGCAACTTGAATAATTTCAAATATAATAATGGAGAAATTTGGAACAACAATGAGTTTATATATATATATATATATATATAATAGCCAAGTTATAATAACATATATTATTATTAATTTTTGATAGAGATTTTTAGAATTATATATCTATTTATGGAATAAAAGTACTAATTTTGAACACAATCTTTTCTTTATTTCTATTGCATGTATTTATAAATCAATATAATTCTCCATCTTATTGATTATATTATTTTTTTCTAATGTTATTTACACTCTTAATTTTATAATTCTAAGTTTAATTGTCTTAGTGATTGATACAAGATTATTGTGAAGATTATTGTTGCAATTTTTGATATATAATTGATATATATTGTTTCAAAGAAGATTCTCATTCTTACTTTTAATAGAATCCTATAATGTGTTAAAATGTATAGCTAATTTTTTTTTAGTGAGATTTGATCTTGTCATATTAAAAGCTTTATTGTAATATTAATATATATTTTTATTTTATAAATAAAAATATTTATAAATATTTTAAATAATATAAGAATTATATATATCACATCAATAATTTGGCCTTTTTATTAATTAGATATAAGTAAGATCTTTAAAACATGTAAATAAATATACAAAGATATTAATTTATTAATTTATTATTTTATTTTATTTTTTCAATTTAAATTGAAGAACTTATTATTAATGCATGTATTTTTATTATTTTATTTTATTTTATATTATTATTATTATTTTTTAGTTATTTCTAAAAATTCTTTGTTGCTGACAAAAGCCAAAAAAAATTGTATCAATTAATAACATTTCATATTTTTTATGATTTTTGATTTCAATATTAGCTGATAATTATTATATTCTTTTCAAAATATGTAACTTTCAATAAGGCTCTAAAAAAGAGACATGAAAAATTGGATGCACCTTCATAAAAGATGGTAGTTCCAAATAATATGCCACTAGATTAATTTATTTTTGAATAGAAAATGGTCATAATCTCCAATAGTCCAACTTATTGTTTGATTGCCAATTTGAAGATAGAAAGCCAAAGAAAATTTAATGTCCACCTTCAATATTTTAAAGAGGTATTTTTAAAACTTAGATACAAATTCTAGTCAAAAATCAGATACAATATCATCTAGTAGGCCATGATATCAATATATATATATATATATATATATATATATATCTAGAAAGAACCTTGTCATTTTTTCATTAGAAGTAATCTTTTTACAAGGAATAAAATAAGCCATCTTTATGAGTCTATCAACCACTACAAAGATACTGTCCAATGAATTGGATGGTGGTAGATTTGTAATGACATCCATCAAGATAAAAGATTATGATTGTGTTGGAACAAACAAAGGCTATAAAAATGTGTAAGAATAATGTGTAAGAATAATGTGAAGGATTTTTGGACCTTGAACAAATATTATAAGAAAGTACAAAGTCCTTCATAGCCTTCCACATTGAAGCCACTAAAAATCATGGAAAATAAGTTCCAAGGTCTTTTTAAATCCAAAGTGACATACAATTAGAAAGCTATGGCAAGATTCAAGAACATATAGTCATATTGGTCCTTTTGGAATATATAATTGTTTCTCAAAATATAGAAGGTCTTCTTTAAATTTGAACTTATCTACATTTTCATTGAAGCTACATTTGATATCAAGGACCAAAGCATCACTATTAGTTGCAATAAGCACCTCATCAAAGAAACTAGAATCAATAGATGCTGATATAATAGTGGCGCAAAAACATAATTGCTTCAACTTCAATAAAGTTATATATTGTTGATCAAATGTTATTTTTCTTGCCCTTGATACAAGATATGATCTCCTTGATAAAATATCAAACAATTCTTATTGCTTTTCAAGTTAATAAGTAATAACTACCAAGGATATAAGAATACAAAACAAGAGACTTGAAGTAGGACAAGATTTTTAGGAGAAATCAACAAGAACTTGAATTAAATAAATGTGTACATGAACAATACCAAAAAAGATGACTTAGAACTCTAAGAGATGCATTGTCAAGATTGAAGAACTCTTTAGCCTTAGCTCCTATATATATTCTTATCTAGGATGCTTCCTGAGTGCCTACCATCAAACTAAGAAACTTCTCAAGCAGCTTCTACGAATTGGGAAGCTTCTTGAGCTCCTTCTACTAACTAGGAAGCTTCTTGAACTCTTTCTACTAATTAGGAAACTTCTCAACCGACTTTCATTAACTCGAGAAGCTTCTAAAATATTCTAGAAGGTTTTGTGAACCTCTGAAGTGTATTTTCCTAATATCACCCCTTTCTCTAGTGATGAATTTTAAAAGGAGCTCAATCTTATTACATATGTAAGAAATCAAGAATACAATGTATTAATGAGGCTATGTATTCTGTTCTCCATTCTTGAGCAATAGGTTCTATTGGTCTTCAAAGAAATCGCCTATGGCCTTAAGTTAATACCTCCGTTGTTGAAATATTCCATCCAAGGATTTGGTTTTCATTACGACCTTCAAAATATCCTCCAAATAAAATCTTAGGACTAAAAGAATTTATCTTTCCAAGTTCAAGCAATATCACTAAAACTCGAGCATTGGAATTGAGACTTGTATGGTTGGATCTTACTCCTAATGGCTCCAACCGAGGTTGTACTTGGCATTGAAATGTGTTGTTTTCACTTTGTTCACTTGAAGGTTGTGAAAACTACACTGGTTCATTCAAAGCTTATGTGGCAAAAAATTCTCCTGAGTGTTATTCTCTTAATGCTTGGAGGTTTGACATTGTCACATTGTAAATTAAAATATAGTGTGAAAGACATAAAAGAATGTGTTAAAATAAAAAGATTAAGATTAGAAGAAGACATGATGAAAAAAAAAAAGAATTATGATTCATTCCTTTTTATCTCTAATCTAATCTAAGTTATTTTTTTTTACTTGTTAGGTTTCCTTCTATTTATCTCAGATCTACTTTATCTTTATTTTCTTCTCTCTTATATCTAAATTTATATATTATAGGCTAAAATTAGAAGAAAAGTTGGTAAAAAATTAATAGTAAGAAAGAAGAATGAAAATTCACCTTAGAAAGTGAAATTTCTTCAAGTTAGTCAAAGGAAAAGGGTTGAAGAGGTAGAAAGACATGGGTTGAGAGGTCTTTTTGACTAAGAGGATAAGGAAGACCAGGCGGAGATGACAAGGGAGGAGTGAAGATGTAAAAAGAAAGAAAAATAGAATAAGAGGAGGAAAGTATAGGAGAGCAAGGAGGGTGTTTTTGGATATAGAGGGAGTTAAAAGATGAATTTGAGAGTGAGATTTGGTAGACATAATCTATGTAAGTTAAGAAAGAGATGAGTATAAGTTTGACACTCATTTGTTTCATAAATAAAACGTTATGTTCTTTCAAAAAGACAAGGGTCTATTTCCAAATCTGCAAAGTTTGAAGGAGCATATCTTTGTGATTAGAGTAGTGTTTTGAGAAAAATTTGTTGGGGTTTGTAGATATACAAGTCTTTTAGGTTGTTTAAAAAAATTATTGCCATTGGAATTATATTCAAGGATTTATGAGGAAAATTGTGGTCGGATCCAGAGTTGTTAGAAGGCAAAATTAAAGAAGAAGGATGAAGCCTATAACTCAAGTTTGGAGAGGACTTTTGGAGCAATAATTGGAAGGTGTTTACAACATGAGATAAGCTACATGCCTACCAAATTTCAGCACTTAGGTCTTCTTTAATGAAGAGAAATGAAGGTGTGAAGCAAAGGGGGTCCAGAATTGAAGGCTACAAGGAGGGGTAACTTTGACAACGTGGTTCTCCCTAACCACAGTAGATATGATCAAAATTTTCTAGGATTTGCTTCCTTACTTCTTTAAGTATTTTATTTCCAAATTTTGCTTCAATTGATGTGATATCCTAAGATTTATGAGCGAAATTGAGGACAAGTCTCTAAAGGCAGAATATGTTACGGTTAATAAAGTATGTTCTTTTTATGTAAATTCTTCAATTTTATGAACTTATATGAATCTCATCTTGCACTTGAGAAACTAGAGGTACAAAAGACCTAGTGTTTCTTAGGACTAAGACTCTCATCCCGACAATGTGGTGACTAACTTGCTTCTATCACTCTATTCTATCTTGGAACAGACGACTACATCTTGATGAAGGCTTTAATTTAACTCTCTCTCTCTTTATGAATATTCCTTGAAACCAATCTTTACTAAGAAGTTATCATTGAATATATTTGGATTAGTGGAGATAGAATCAATGAAATTCTTATACTTTTTGAGGCGTATTGGCAAGATTTGTGGCCGGCTCCCATGTGCACTCATTAATGTCATAGCCCTGCCAATGAACAAGATATTCCAATTTGTCCCACCTTTGCTGTGAATCAAGTACCTTTTCAACTTTGTATTCTTCATAGTCTTCAATTTCAATATTAGGCGGCGATTTTTATATCCTTCTTAAAATATGTGACTCTCGATAAGATTCTAAAAAAGAAACATAAAAAACTGGATGTACCTTCATAGCAGATGGTAATTCTAAGCAATATGCCATTGGATTGATTTGCTTTTAGATAAAAAATGGTTCCAACCTTCAATAGTCCAACTTATTGCATGGTTGCTTAGTCTTGATATTTTCGTCGAAGAAGCCATACCTTATCTCCAATATAAAAAATAGGCAATTGATTTCTAAATTTATCTATAAATATCTTGTAAGTATCTTGAACTACTTGTAATTGAAGCTTTAAGGTTGTTTGGAGTTGTAATAGCTGCTTTGCAAATCCTTCAGCCGTTGGATTGTTATTTTTTGGCGTACTCTACAAATCAAGCTTCAAATGATATCCATAGTTGAAATAAAATAGCATTTATTGAATTGAAGCATAAAAAAAATTATTATATACAAACTTTGCTAATGATAGATATGAAGTCCAATCATCTTGTTGATAATTAATGCTGCATCATAAATATTGTTTCAGCACTTGATTAACTCGTTCTATTTGGCATTCAATTTTAGGATAGAAAGCCAAAGAAAGTTTAATACCTATCTTTAATATTTCAAAAAGACACTTCCAAAATTTAGATATGAATTGGAATCCTTGATCAAATATAATATCATCTAGTAGGCTATAATATCAATATATATTGTCAAGAAAGAATCTTGTCCTTTCTTCACTAGACGTAGTCTTTTTACAAGAGATGAAATGAACCATCTTTGTGAGCCGATCAACACTATAAAGATATTTTTCAATGAATTGAATGGCAATAGATTTATAATGAATTGAATGGCGATAGATTTATAATGAATTGAATGGCGATAGATTTATAATGAAATCCATCAAGATAAATGACTATGATCGTCTTGGAATAGGTAAGGATTGTAAAAGTCCATAAAGGTGATGTTGAGGATTTTTGAACCTTGAATAATTATCGTAAGAGAGCACAAAGTCCTTCTCTTCCTTCCACATTTGACGCCATCAAAAATCTCGAGAAATAAGTTCCAAGGCCTTATTGAATCCAAAGTGACCTATAGCGGGAAAGTCATGGCAAGATTGAAGAACATGCAGTCATGTTGGTCCTTTTGGGATATACAAATATTCTTCAAAATATAGAAGGTCTTCTTCAAATTTGAACTTATCAACATTTTTTTTCAAGCGATGCTTCACATCAAGGACCAAAGCATCATTAGTAGTTAGAACACGCACCTCATTGAAAAAACTAGAATCAATAGGCACCAATGTAATAGTGGCGTAAAGGCAAAATTGCTCCAGTTTCAACAAAGTTGTATGTTGTTGATCAAATGCTGCTTCTCCTATCTTTGGTACAAGATATGATCTTCTTGATAAAGCATCAAAAAATCCTTGTTGCTTCCTAAGGTGATAAGTGATGATAAAATTAAATTAAGATAGCCACATATTCCATCGAGCTTAGCGGTGATTAAAAATCCGAGCTGATATAAAATATTTTAAGTTCTTGTGATCTGTATATATAGTCACAGAATGCATTGCTCCTTCAAGAAAATGATGTCATTTTTGAAAAGAATCCACAATAGTAAGAAATTCCTTATTGTGGATTTTGTAATTAATTTTGGCAGCAAAGAACTTTTAAGAATAAAATGCAACACGATGGAATTTATTGTCTATACCCATTTGTAAAAATACAATCTCTAGTATAAAATTTGAAGCATCAATCTCCAAGTAGAATGCCTTTATAAAGTCTGGATGCACCAATATTGGGACTATAATAAATGCCATCTTGAGATCTTGGAATGCCTTCTCTGCTTGAGGCCCCCATTCTAACTTGTCCTTATATGTCAATCGAGTAAGAAGGGCGGCAACTTGAGAGTAATTTTTGATGAAGATCTGATAGAAGTTAGCAAATCTAAGAAAATATTGTATGTCTCTTATAGTCTTTGGAATGGCCCATTGCATAACTGTCTCTATCTTCTTGGGATCTATTATCAAACCTTCAATAGATACAATGTATTCCAAAAATTCCATCTTAGATTAGTAAAATACGTATATCTTTGGTTTGGCATATAAATCTATATCTCGTAGCTTTTGTAATATCAACTTGACATGCTCCTTGTATTCCTCTATATTTTTTGAGTAGATCAAGATATTATTAAGATAGATCACCACAAACTTGTCGAAATACTCTCAAAAGATATCATTCATTAAATGCTGAAAGATAGCGAGTACATTTGTTAGTCCAAAAGACATGATATTATAGTCAAAATGTCCATATTTTGTCCAAAATGCGGTCTTCCATTCATCTCCTTCCTTGATCTGTACTAGGTTGTATGCTCCGTGAAGATCTATCTTAATATAAATCTTAGCTTGGTCGAATTGTTCTAAGAGTCTTAATGATTTTTTATTGTTATTTTATTCAATCTTTGATAATCAATATACATACGTAAAGAACTATCTTTCTTCTTCATTAAAAGTATAGGTGCACCTGTTGGAAACTTTGAATGAAGTTCTTTGCAAGTTTTTCATCTACATAATCTTTCAATATTGAAAGCTTATTTTGAGAAAGATTATAGATTGGACCAAAAGGTGGTTGTGTTCCTTGAAGATTTATAGCGCGATCATATGGTCGGTGCTTCGGCAATATATTAGCATTCTTCTTTTAAAAAACATCTTGAAATTCATTATATTGCTCTGAATTACTTACCAGTGAAGTCATATCTTCTTTAATTAGAATCACATAAATAATAAATGGTGTACCTTCTTTGGCCAATTTCATAAAAATTCTTGTTCTAATAAATAAAGATTTACTATTTTACGGCATTTTACATATTTTTTTTTATAAGAATCTCCATAAAAAATGTTACTCTTTGCAACCTCCAATCTATAGATGAACTATGTTTTTTCAACCAAGACAATCCAAGAATAATAGGATTTGAAAGACTCCTAATAACGTTGAACACAATCTGGCTTCTATGATCTTTGAATGACACTTCTATAGGTGTAGTCTCATGGATGATACTACCAGAGGATAAAGATCATCCGTCTATTACTTCTATATGAATAGGTTTGGATTTTTGTACTAGAGGAATTTTGTGAAGCTTAGTGAATGTTTCATCTACAATACAAGCGGATGCCTCTAAATCTAACAAAGTGGTCATCTAAAGCTTTTGAGGGCCAAAATACAAAGGGATTGTAAAACAATGAGCAAGTTGAGCAGAAAGGGAGGAACTTAAATAGTTTTGTAATATTGGATTGTCCAGCCGCATGGTCCCTACTGTAACTAAACATTTTCGTTTTTTTGAACAATTATACTCCTGGTTTTAGTAATGTGTCGATTTTGTTTCTTTGGACAATTGCCAACCTTGTGGCCTTCTTCGCCACAATATATGCACAAACCTTCTTCCATCCAACGCTTCTTTTCTTGCGGATTAAGAGGTTTAAATCCTGTTGCATCAAGTTGCATATCTTCTACTTCTGAGTGTGAATTCAAAATGCTTGTTGATGTAGCAAGGGTATGTCAGATTGCGTGTTGTCTTATTGAAGCCCATAAACGTTGATCTTGTCGACGTTGAAATAATTGATTATCACATTTTATAGCTTGGCTAATGGCTTCATTGAGCAATTATAGATTTAGAAGCAACAATAACAAATCTTTTACACCATCTCTTAATCTCCAATAAAATTAGCTCATTAAGGCTTCTTTATTCCAATTGATGTCGTACGCTAATTATCTAAAATTGGATACATAGACTAATGAAGAGTGCATCCCTTAACGTAATGCTTGGATCTTAGCATTACGTTATTATCTACCAAGCCTTGTCATGTTCTCCAAATACTTCCACAAATGCTTCTATGAAAACTTCAAAGTTGTTCAAAATTGCTGATCTTTTTTCAAACATGGAAAGAAACTATGATAGTGCTTGTCCTGTAAGCAAGGTGGCAACCAATCCAACTTGTGATTCTTCTATCAAATAAGTATCAGGTTGTAGAACTATTATCAATCAAATTTGATTGACAATCCCTAGGAACTTTGAACGCGTACCATCATATTTTTCTAAAAAACTAACTCAAGATTCTTTATATTGTCGAATAGGTGGATTTTCTTGGTGTAGTATAGGTAGTACTGCATCCTCAAGTACAGGAGTTAGGGGTGGATATAGTCTAGATTGTGATACTCCAATTGATGCATTATTACAAAGTTTTGCAACAACTCCTTCAATCTCTATATTTCTAGCAGATAAAGTAGTAAGAGCACTTATAATGGCGTCTAACTTGGACTCAAAACATTCAGTCATACTAATATTTTGACCTCCATCCATTCTAAGAGAAAGAAAAAATAAATCTGTAAGAAGGTAATATCGATTTAAAGGAGGATAATCTGCAACCTCTAAAATGCTTTAAGACCTTCAAGGAGAGAGGTGATCCACTCTTTCACAAGAGGGACAAAGCTTCAATATTGTGATGAAGAAAATATCAAGTTAGAGGAGGATAATCTGCAACCTCTAAAGTGCTGGTATGCCTTCAAGTAGAGGGGTAATTTAGTCTCTAATAAGAAGGATCCAACTCTGATATTGAAGATGAAGTCAGTCTCAAAAAACTGTCAAGGACATAAGAATACAGAACAAGAGATTTGAACTAGGACAAGATTTCTAGAAGAAACCAATAAGAATTTGAATTAAACAAATGAGTATATGAACAACATTAAGAAAGGTGAGTTAAAACTCGAAGAGATGTTTTATCAAGACTGAAGAACTCTTCAGCTTCAACCCCTATATATATTCCTGTCTAAGATGCTTCTTGAGTGGCTACCATCAAATTAAGAAGCTTTTCAAGCAACTTCTATCAATTGGGAAGCTTCTTGAACTCCTTCTACTAACTAGGAAACTTCTCATGTAACTTTCATCAACTATGAAGCTTCTTAACTGACTTTCATTAAGTCAAGAAGTTTTTAGAATGTTCTAAAAGGTTCTGTGAATCTCTAAAGTGTATGTCTTTAATAATAACAAGGTTAAATCAAGATAATGACATATTTTATGAAGCTTGATGGCAATTAAGAATTTGAGCTGATATAAAATATTCCAAGTTCTTGTGATCTGTGTATATAGTCACAAGATATATTATTTTTTTGAAAAAATGATGCCATTCTTGAAAAAAATCCATAATAATAAGGAACTCCTTATTTGGTTTTTATAATTAATTTCAACAATAAAAAACTTTTTAAAATAAAATACAATAGAATAGAATTTATTATCTATATCCATTTGTGAAAATACGGCCCCTAATATAAAATCCAAAATATTAGTCTCTGTATATAATACTTTTATAAAATTTAGATACATCAAGATTGGAGCTATGGTGAATGTTGTCTTGAGATCTTAGAATGCCTTCTCTGCTTGAAGCTCCTATTCCAACTTATTTTTGCATGTCAATCAAATAAGATGGGTACCAATTTAAGAGTAATTTTTAATAAAGATTTGATAAAAGTAGACAAATTTAAAAAAATATTGTACATCACTTACAATCTTTGGAATGGTCCATTATATAACCACCTCTATCTTCTTGGGATCTATCATCAAACCTTCAATAAATACAATATATCTAAAAAATTCCATCTTTGTTTGATAAAATACATATTTTTCTACCTTGGCATATAGACCTGCATTTTGTAGCTTTTTTAATATCAACTTTACATGCTCTTCATGTTCTTCCAAATTTTTTGAGTAGATTGAGATATCATCAAGATAGATCACCATGTAATTGTTTAGGTGTTTTTAAAAGATGTCATTCATTAAGTATTAAAAGATAGTGGATGTATTTGTTAATCCAAAAGATATGATATTATATTCAAAATGTCCATATCTTATTCAAAATGCAGTCTTTTATTTATTTTTCTACTTGATCTATACCAAGTTACATGTTGTATGAAGATTTATTTTAATGTAGATCTTAGCTTGATCAAGTTGTTCCAAAAGTCATGAGATTAATGATAATAGATAATAATTCTTCAATGTTATCTTATTCAATTTCCAATAATTAACACACAAATGCAAGGAACCTTTTTTTTTCTTTATAAAAAATATAGGTACACTTGTTGGAGACTTTGAATGCTTGATGAAGTTCTTTATAAGATTTTCATCAATATAATCTTTCAATGTTGAAAGCTTGTTTTAAAAAAGGTTATAAATTAGGCTAAAAGATGGTTATATTTCTTTCTAAAGATCTATGGCATAATCATATGGTCAATGCTCTGATAATATATTAATATTTTTTAAAAAATACATCTTAAAATTTGCTATATTATTTTAGAATAATTATTGATGAAGTTATATTTTTTTTAATTGGAGTCATATAAATAACAAATGGTGTATCTTCTTTAGCCAATCTTATAAAGACCTTTCCTCCAACAAATAAAGACTTACCAACATAGGATTTTTTATGAATTTTTCTTACAAGAATTTTTATCAAAAATATTATTCTTTGCAATTTCCAATCTATAGATGGATTATGCTTTTTCAACTAAGAAAGTCTAAGAATAATAAGATTTGAAAGAATCCTAATAACATTGAATATAATTTAATTGTTTTGGTTTTCAAATGATACTTCTATAGGTATTTTTTTTATAGGTGATATTATTAAAGAATAACAATTGTCTATCTATTACTTCTACATGAACAAATTTGAATTTCTATACTAGAAGAATTTTATAAAGCTTAGCAAATACCTCATTTAAAAAACAAGCGGATGCCCTTTAATCTAATAAGGCTATCACCTAAAGCTTTTGAGGGCCAAAACACAAAAAAATTGTAAAACAATAAGCAAGTTGAGCAGAAAGAAATGAATCTGAATAATTTTGTAATGTTGAATTATTGAGCCGTATGATCTCTATTGTGATTGAACATCTTTGTTTTCTTAAACAATTATATTCTTGATTTTGGTGATGTGTAGATTTTGTTTCCTCGGACAATTGTAAGTCTTATGGCCTTTCTCACCACAATACAAACATAGACCTTTCATTTGATGCTTCTTTTCTTATAGATTAAGAGGTTTAAAATGTACCATATCAAACTATATATTTTTTTATTTTTGAATGTGAATTCAAATTCCTTGCCAATATAGTAGGAATATGTCGGATTACATATTATCTTATTGAAGTCTATGAACATTAATCTTGATGACATTGAAATAATCAATTATTATATTTCACAGCTTGGTTGATGGCTTCATTGAGTGATTGTAGATCTGGAAGCAATAATAACAAATCTTTCACATCATCTCTTAATTTTCAATAGAACTGATTCATCAAAGTTTTTTCATTCCAATTGATGTTATATGTTAGTTGTCTAAAATCAAATATATAAATTGTTATAGAGTGTGTTTTTTGTTGTAATATTCAGATCTTAGCTATTGTCAACAAGTCTTGTTAAGTCTTCTAAATACTTCTACAAATACTTCCATGAAAGCTTCAAAGTTGCTTAAAATTCATGTTTTCTTCTCATAGAAGAGAACAAACCACAATAATGTTTGCTTCATAAATAAAGGACCAACCAATCCAACCTATGATTTTTTTGTCAAATAAGTATCATATTATAGAACCATTATTAATCAAATTTGGTTGACAAACCCTTGAAACTTCAAATGAGTATCATGATATTTTTCCAAAAGATTAACTCGAAGTTTTTTATATAGCTCAATAATTCCTTCAATTTACACAATCCTAGTAGATAAAATAGTAAGAGTGCTTATGATAGCATATAACTTGACTTCAAAAAATTTAATCATATTAATGTCTTGATTTTTAGCTATTTAAAAAATAAAAATAAAAATAAAAATAAAAAAATAAAAATTTATAAGAAAATAATATCAATTTACAGGAGGATAATCTATAAGCTCTAAAATGCCTTAAGACCTTCAAAGAGAAAGGTGATCCACTTTTTCACAAGATGGATAAAGCTCTAATATTACAATGAAAGCAATCTTGACAAACTATCAATCACACAAGAATACAAAACAAAAGACTTGAATTAAAAAGAGGTTTCAAGAAGAAATTGAAAAAGACTTAAATCATCTAAATGAATATACAAATAATACTAAGAAAGGTGAGCTAAAACTCTAAGAAATGTATTTTCGAGATTGAAGAACTCTTTAGCTTCAGCTTTAATATATATTCTTATCTAGGAAGCGTCTTGAATATCTTCCATCAAACTAAAAAGCTTCTTGAGCTGGTTCTACTAACTTGGAAGCTTCTTGAGCTCTTTCTATCTTCTTAGAAGCTTCTCAAGCTCCTTCTACTAACGACAAAGCTTCTTGAGCTACTTTCACCAATTAGGAAGTTTTTTAAGCAAGTTCCACTAATTTGGAAGCTTTTAAAATATTCTAAAAGATTCTATAAACTTCCAAAATATATATTCTTAATAATAGAAGTATTTTCAAAATTTTCTAATAATTTAAATAAACCATTTTGCTATGCTACAGTAATATTTCATCTAAATTATAGCATCCATAGTGTTGGCATATTAATGGGATTATCAAAAAATTTCATGTGGATATCAAATTTGATTATACAAATTAGCTTGCAAATTTTCTTAAAAATCTTTGCTCTTATGTCAATATCCTTCAATAAGGCAGAAGCTTGTTTTTGCAGAAGTTATTTTATGTGCCAAAGATATAAAAATACTTCTAATATAGACCAAGTTTTTTTAGATATAGACAAAAAAATACAAGACCATTACTTAAAATTATAAAGAACTATTAAATTATAACTAATATATATACATCAATAATTACTATTAAAATATATTTTTCTTTGTATTAATAGGAGATCTATATCTAAAAGAATTGATCTTAATATTTATATAATTAAAAATAAATATATTAGAATAATATTTTAACTTTATTTTTTATATCTTGAACTTCAAGTTTTGTCTTTACAATATGATGTGTATTGCATGAGATCAAAATATTATAAAGAAAGTAACAAAGATTTTATTTTATAAGTTGTTAAAAATCATAATTGTAAATAATAGAGATTGAAAAAAATAGATATTAATATAATAATTATTACCAATATCATTTCATTAGATGAAATAATTTTAAAAATCATAATAAAAATAATTAATAATTTATTGTGATCATCTAAAATGATTGTACTGATATATCTATATTAAAGAATTATTTTAAATATAAATAGTGCTTGAGTGCCAATAATAAATAAATTTTTTTCACTTGATAAGATGTTTTGCACTTTTGAATTAAAATTGTGGTTACAAAATACTAACATATGATTATTTTTGGGCCCACATCAGAATTCTCTTGGCATTTTTTATGTCCTTCACATACAAGTCTTCTTATATATATATTAAAAAGATTTTTTAAAAATAAAATAGTTTTTTTTATTAATACCAATATATCATTGTTGTATTGCCTAAGTATAGTTGTCATATAAATCTCATAAGTATTTAAAAATATATATATATATATATATATATATATATATACATATTAATTATAATTTTTTTATAAAATGTCTAATTTTTTATAAAATATATTTTGAAATTCTTACACTAGAGCCTATCTAATATTTATTGTGAACAATTACTTCTTATTCTTTATCAATGTGTGTCAATTCTTTTCTAAATTCATAGCTTTAATAATAAAATTCTAATATATATGTGAATGTATATATATATATATATATATGTATATACACATGAAAGATTAAAAGGTGATACTTATACTTAGTTACATATGTCAATGAGTAAATGACATAGTAAGTATAATATTCAATATATTGTCTCTTTTATATTATATACTTTAAATAATCTATACCTTTCTTATACTTATTTCTTACCTTCTTTTAGCCTTGTATTTAAACCCTTTAGCTAATTGACAAACATATTAACTAAATTCTTACATCATAATAAAAAACTTCTTCAAAAGCAAAGACATCATCACTTCTTGTACTACCATTAAATCCCTAAACAATTAGATATCCTTTTGTACTTGCCATGATCTCTCAAACAACACTCACTACAACAACCAATTGTATAAATTAATAATTGATTGCCATACAATCTTTCATGAACAAATATTTATCCATATATTGCCACTATGATTCCAATACCATAAGTTTTAAAATCTTAGATTTTACTGGAATAAATTCTATCTTTCTAATAAATACTCACTATTCTATTGAATAATAGTCAATTTTTTTAAATATAGAAAGCACATTTAAAAATGGTATTATAGTAGGATTTACATTCTTATGTACTTCTTGTATTGACATGGAAATGTTCTTGGCTTTGATACAATATATTGTTGAGTATGTCTTAACATGTAGGCTAATGAAATCTATATTGAACAATATATTGCTTACTAGATAGTTGACAATTATTGGACTATTCTTCTAGAGCACTTTTTGTCCACCTCTTTAACAGACCAATTAAAAAAGATGCAAGTTATAATAATCGGGGCTTATACAAAAGACGGCATGAAAGTGGGGCAAAGAGAACAACGAAAGGACTGTTTTTGGGCGTGCAAAAAAGCAACCAATCCTGCTTCTAGCTACTGGGCTGGTCAGCCAATTCAAATCACATTTCAAAGTATTGTAGTTGGATGTGTAGCAACCGAGACGTAGTATGTGCGGACCCGGCACCACTCACACAGTTTACTAAATTACATATCTAAAGGATCAATCACACAAACCCATGTGCACTCCAGATGGGACTTATCTTGACCTGTTGATTGCCCGACCAAGCATTGGCTCATTCGATCGTATCTCGTAGCAAAGTGTGCAAACATGACAATGCTTGTAATCAGATAAGATCAAAGCGTGTCACGATTTCAAAACAATGCAGGCAGCTTAACAAAGTCTGCAGGAACTGCCGATTTGACTGAGCACAATTCGTGACTAGATAACTACGGCATGGAGACAAGCTGCTGGAAGTTTACAGGATCCATCACATCCTTACCACCGTAAAAAAACTCTCCCGAGAGCAGCCCGTTGGCCTTGTCTGTTGGATGGAAAGGATCCCAGAAGAGGTAGGCTGCTCGGTCCGGGCAAGTGGGTAATGTTGGGAGGCATGGAATCAGTCCGTTGTAAGGTCCTCCTCCGCAACAGCCCTTGTTAACCGCCGTGAAACCTAAGAATTCAATGTATCCACGGTCAGAAACCATATTGTGATATGGTCGACCTACCCATCACATGCTTAACAACTGAACTGCATAAGGAAGTGGGTAGTGAACGCTTGCCGAATTGTGCTGGATTGGATACATATGACGCAATTAGATCGTAGGCGTTTGCATAGACGAAGATGGATCCAGGGAGGCTAGCAGTGAGTTGCTTTAAGAGAATTCTGGTTGCGGTGTTGAACCCTCTCACATAGCTGTTGACAAACTGTATACAGCTCCCATCGGGGCTTCTTTGGTTGTAAAGCTGAGAGGGGATGCATCCCAGCGGTCCTACGCCGAAGACGACTATCTTGCGCGCTCCAAGGCCGTAAAGTCTCTGTGGTCATTGCAAGTTTTGTCAAAGTCTGGCGACATGCAAGTTCCTATGTTCACATAGATTTAGTTTCGACATCTGTGAGGGTGTAGTTTTAGACCCGCAGTTGATTGTTGAATTCTGAAATGAGGAGGTCTTGGTACTGTTGGGGTGTGTACTGCCGCGAAGTAGCGGACCCCGTAAGCAAGTAATTGTTAATGTAGTCGTTGCTTCCGATGATGACAGACCACGGCGACTTGGCAAATACTTCTCCAGTTTTAGCTTCTCCGATAAGCTGCACGAATTGGGCCTTTGTGTTTTCCAAGTAATTCAGCTGCTTGTTCAGAGATATGCGCCCAATCTGCGCGAAATCAGTCGACCAACCGCCTTAGAAAATGGAAACCGCAGGTATGTCAATATCAAATTTACCTGAGAATGCAGATAGTAGTAAATCAGTATCCAACGATGGACGCACATAATTGAAGCCAGTAGAGTCGAGGATGCCAGCTGCAGCTGAGGCGTAGTTGATGCCTTGAAGAATAGCTGGTCCCTGCGCCGCCTTACTCAGATATGGTGGAGGAAACGGCAGGCCCATCTTTTGAACTGCAATTTCGCCTCAAACATGTTTTTTTAATTAGTAATCAAGTAATCAAGATCAGCCACTATGTAAAGTAAGAAGTGTGGAAAATTAGGAATCAAGGAAGTTAACTTTAATTATTGTCGAGCGCACCAATGAAGTCGGCGGTAGTGCGGCCATTGCAGAATCTTCCTGTGGGCCCCTGAGGAAAGTCCAAGCCGTTGGGACGAAAATTGGACTTGGCAAGCGTCAGAATGTAATTGTTGTTGCCAGGGTCGACCAGCGAGTCGCCGAGAATGAAACTAGCCGGCTTGACAGTTTGTCCGTTTGATGCTGGCATTCCGCTGAATACGACGAATATCATGGCAAGCCGTAGTAAAATACAGATCCTCAACGTGAAGAGTTGCCGTATTCCCATCTCTCCACCTACTTCCGCTCAAATTATGACCAATCTGCACACCCCAACTCTTGTTAACAAATGGCCATGTATTCAGCTACGATCCTGGCTATGCCTAATACAATGTTCTCAGCAGAGAAGCATCATGCGCCTTCGAAGCAATGCATATCTAAAGACTCAGAAAAGATTGCACCTGTGCGGTAGCAGCCTGTGCAGCGTGCCAGTTGTTTAACAACTGCGGAGTTGAATTCTGGGATCTTGACATTGTCCGGTTACTCGGATTCTGGCACCGACGACGCGACTGGATCCTTAAAGGGGAAACCGTGCAGACTCACCTACTGAAAGATCAGCGCAGCTAATGCAACTACTGTGAGGGACATGAGTCACCCCAGGTTTGATGGCACCCTGCACGAACAAACCGATTGTCTCCGGTATTGTGTAAGAGCTTGCAACTCCACCTTAGCTTGTGCATGTGACTTAGCTGACTCTGCTTCCTTGATAGCTCTAGACGATGATGTTCGTAATGACACCGAAAATGCTAGCTACACGGTAAATTCATCAAGAGTGACATACAGTATATGTTAAGTAATAATCTTCCCAAGGAGCTCGTGAGTTGAGAGTAAGATGGTGAATAATTGCACTAGCATTTCAGTCTGTAATAATAACTTCTACACAACCATCTCCGTGTCTCACTTGAACTCGAAAAGAATGCGGTCACTGTCTTGTGAGATGGCCCAAAGCTATGCATCCGACATTTTGGTAATCATCCCCTCCTTAGTAGGAGATGTAAGTCCCACTTCCATTATATGCTTTAAAATCGACAACATCACACAGCCCACAGGAGGTCACATTATTTTTAGTCAAGGACACGTCCTAAATGTACATTTTGGACAGCACATTATGATATGACCGCAAGAGTATGCAATTCAACTCCGTTCTTACAACACTTTTTTATCGAGCAGATCAAAGTCTGCTGATTCAGCCATCAAACGCATTTGACGAAACACTACTCAACAGTACAACTAATATGAGAACGAGATCTTGACCATCCTGTTGGCTATGGCTTCATGGATGCAAGCTGCTTGACGTTCACAGGTTCTATGGCATCCTTGCCACCTTGGTAGAATGCACTGGCGAGAATCGCGTTGGCCTTGTCGGTGGGGTGGAAAGCATCCCAGAACAAGGTGGTCGTGCGGTCGGGGCAGGGGATCAACCCTAGGAGGCAGGGAATGGCGCCATTGTATGGCCCCGCCCCGCAGCATCCCTTATTCACCACCGTAAACCCTGTGCAGTCAATAAGTAAATCAAATCAGTTGCATTGCATTCTTCAGTGCTTCCTCTTCAGTGTCTTAGACTTTGAGATCTATACTTCTCCCTGAATGACACGCCAGAGGGACAATGTATTACTCACCGTATTTGGCTGGCTCGTTAATGAATGAATAAGTTACATCATACGCTTTGCCGTAGACGAAGATGGATCCGGGGAGACTTGCGGTGAGTTGCTTCAAAAGAACGCTCGTTGCTGAGTTGAATCCTCTCACATAGCTATTGACGAACTCTATGCAGCTACCGTCGGGGCTTCTTTGGTTGTAGAGCTGTGAGGGGATGCATCCCAGCGGTCCTACGTTGAAGATGAAAACTTTGCGACCACCGATGCTGTAGAGTCTCTGTCACGGAGAACGTTGCGGATATCATCAACATTATAGCCAGGCACAAAAAGATGATAAGTTTTAGTCCTTTGAGCAGTCGACGGGTTATTGTTGGGTTTTCATTTAGTTTGTAGACAAGGTAGGGGTGCAGTGCTGAATTACCCTCAACAACTTGTTGAATTCTGAAATGAGAAGGTCTTCGTACTGTTGTGGAGTGTATTGTTGTGAGGTAGCAGATCCCGTGAGCAGATAATTGTTGATGTAGTCGTTGCTGCCGATTGTGATGTAGAATAGCGCGTTGGCATATAGGTCTGCCGTTTTGGCCTCTCCTATCATCTCTGTGATTTGGGCCTTCGTCTTTTCTACGAAATCCAGTTGCTTGCTTAGTGGAATACGCCCAATCTGCCACACAAAACATCCATCAAAGCCGTAGCTGGACCAAGTGCTCGAATCTTTCCAACGAAAATCATGAAAGAAGCAAAAAAAAACGTTATCCTCAGGCCTTACTACCTACAAAACCTTGAACCTGGGAAGATGGCCATGCCAAATTTGTGGAACACTATCGTTGCAACGATCATCTCAAATATTCCTCAACTTTCTCACAAAAATGCCAATTTGTACCATGAAATGTAGTCATTGCACCAAAATCAAAGAATTTGTGTTTGATTCCAAATTGCATGCTTATGCATTGCGCTGTGAGACGTAAAAGAATTCCAAGAGAACAGTTGCAAGAGTGCTCTTCATGGTTCAATTACATGATCTTCTGAAGCGAGGGATTGCGTCAGTGCAATTGCTTACGTAGTTGTATCCAGTCGAATCGAGGATGCCAGCCGCTGCTCCTCCATAGTTAATCCCCTGAAGAATGATGGGTCCTTGAGCCTTGGGACTCAGATAGGGCAACGGAAAAGGCAAACCCATCAGTTGAGCTGCATGCGTCAATCACAAGACTTAATCAGAATGAATTTCCTGATTCAAAGTAAGAAAGGAGGTTAGTTCAGAAACAAAGGTTCTAGGAAAGAGGATCCTCTAACGCACCCAAGTTGTCGGCAGTAGTGCGGCCATTGCAAAATCTTCCAGTGGGTCCTTGAGGGAAATCCAGCCCATTTGGAGGAAAGTTCGACTTGGCAAGCGTGAGGATGTAATTGTTGTTGCCGGGGTCGATGAGTGAGTCACCGAGAACATACATGGCCGGCATTAACTGCCCCATCGCAGCTTGTATGTTCCAGAAGAGGAACAACGCCACTGTCAGCCATGCTAAACAGGCGAACTTCGGGAAGCACTGAAAGGGTTGCATTGCTCTAGACATTGTCGTCAAATTCTGCAATTTGTATTTAACAATGCATGTGAGACCTTAATTGTACTAGTTATAAAATTCAATAACATCGTCATGAGAGTTCTGAAGATGTGCACGTGCTCAAAAACGATAAATTGTTAACGGCGGACTGAAGTGAAAACGCCAGTACTGGTCCTCTACCTTGAACTTCGCAAATCGTAAGCTCAGCCACTCTCCTACCCTTCCGATTCAATTGCTCTGCGATGCACAAACATGAGCTCAGTTCTACTACCGGTACCGGTTCTTGAGTTCATAAGTACTGAGGGCGTTGATTTTTGGTGGCAACTCTGCATCTAAAGTCGTAAATGCAAGCTGTGTAGTCTCACCAACTCAAAGATCACCTATGTAAAGCTGCTTCATGGATTTGATAATTTGCTCCAGCTGTAGCTTGGCTTCATTTCTGATGAATAATGGATTTTTTTCCTTAATGCTGATGGACTGCTCAGCTGGGATTGACAAAGTTTGTCAGAATGTGAAGATGACAAATTGAAAAGCTACTGATAGAAAGTCCTCTGCGCAACTTGTACATCACACTTTCGTTTTTCTAAGCAATGGTGGGTTTTCAGGCAACTGAGAGCCTCATCCTCAAGACTTCCATCTGTGGTGTGAGAGTTTTTTTGTTTAAATTTTTATTCGCTTTACCGACTTCCTGGTTCGACGTTGGCTCTGATGGCCACTATTATGGTGCAGAAGCGGCACATGCGTAAGGCAGCCTTCCTCACACTTCCGGGATCGTACAGCACTCTTGGAGACCTACAAAGGATTAAAGCCCAGACAGATTCGTGAAGACACTCATTTCGGCGAAGTACAAGAATCATAGAAGCCCTGTGAAAACGAAACTCTTGAATTCTAAGATTTGGTTGAATTTTAACGATGAGTTTACAAAAGTATTTGACTGTTGAAAATCGCTGTGAGTATGTAAACCTCGTCGTAAACATAATGGAGCTCCCCTTTTCGGAAGAAACAAATGACTGGAATTAACTCCGGCAACTAACAAGTGGATCCCAGGATGCATGCTGATATTGTGTGCTAACCAATTGCGAAGTTGTCATTCACCTGACAGACGGGTACTGTGACAACATTAGCAGCCTTCCAGGCGAAACTGTAATAATTCATGTAGTACATGATGCATTTGCAATTGTTGGTATACGGCATTGCATGCTATAGCGACGGCGCCAGTGTCGTGGCCTCTTAAACAATTAATATCCAATCGATAGACCACTTCATTTTGTGATTTATCCTTGAAACATAATGCTGACCTCCCCCCCTGGCAATGCCGGTAACTTGATTAGAACCTCGATAACACTGAGCTCATCTCTCAACATGACGAGGTAGTTTGCGTTGATCTGTCTCTAGAAACAAAGCAGCTCCTCGAAAGATGGGGCCCATCTCTTAAAACTGTCAACGTCTCCAAAACTCCAGAAACTGATGCAGATGTCTGAAACAAATCCCAATCATCTCAAGTGCAGCCTCCAAGTTCAAGCTTGGAGGTGACTCTACAATGAGCTTCAATCTGCAGCGTGACTGGAGAGCGTTCTCAACGGCTCCTCATCAACCCACATCAGGTTGCTAACAACTCCCGAGGACATGAACTCACTCTGTGCCATTCTGAGCAGCAAACCCGAGATTAAAGGGGTTGCAAATCGCATGGTTGTGTCTGTCAAAACTTGCTTTTGTTGTTTGGATCCATATGTTCAAATCCTGAGTTTCGAATAGCTTGCCACTCGTCGATGTATCTGGCCAGTAATCACGAGTTTCCGTTGTCGGTAGTGAAAATGACCTTGCTGTAGAATGGACTTGTGAGAGTCTTTTGTAGTCTTCACTTCCTTTCGATATACTTTGAAAAGCTTTTACTTCGGACTGGTTCTAATATCATTGCAAAAAATCACTGAAATTGAAATGCTTCCGTGTTGTCAAAATTGTGCTAGTAGTATTAAGTTTAAATAACGAATATCATGCATAAACATGTGTGTTCATACAGTGTTTTTTTTGGTACATGTTGACAAAAAAATGGTAAGAATTTTATATCTTCTATTTCTGTAAGAATCCATATTTTTACTTTTTTTTTAGACTTGATTCCATATATATATATATATATATATATATAATTTAGAGATAAAAAGATGTAATACCAAGTACCAAAATACTTGTTTATTTATTTACTATATAAATAAATAAAATTATTTAGTTTTATAATTTTTTCTATATATGTGGGTCCGATTTATGTTTTCTTTCAGTAGAGTAATCACAATGATAATAAATTTACCTCTACAATGCATGATTATAAAGTTGATTAGCATATAAGAATTTTAGCTGCAAATAAATTGTAATTGGGTTTTCTTAGACAGTATCATTAACTACCTACAAAATAGAAAATCCATCATTTATCACTTTGCATACTAGAAAATCATTGACTTACTACTATCAAATATTAGTTTTATAAATATTACAACTAATATTATATATATAATTTTTTTAGAAATTTTATAATATATTGCAAGTTTTTGCAATCAATAAGATTTAAAGAATAATTTTAAATAATAAAATATTCTTATACTTTTGTCTTCTTTTAAACCATTAAAATTTCTAATTAACATACTAAGATATAAAAATATATTGTACATACATGTACAGTAAAATATGTAATATTACTATATATTTGAGTATATATTTTTTAAAATATAAATATATAGCAATACTACTTTTATTTTTTATTTTTTATTTTATTGATATTTATTATTTTTTGATGTTTTAATTATAATTTAAAAGATTTGATCATATTTCAAAATGTACTTTTTTATTGCACCATATTTTATCATTAAAAGAAAAGCCATTATATTACCTCCATATTGTCCATAAGTAGATTCCACATAATAATGACTAAATAGTTTTGAATCTTTTGAATTTGAGAGAATGTCTTCTATACAAAATTGCTTGTTTTTATAAAAAGACTAATCAAGGACCAAATCTTTTAGGGCTAGTGGCCAATTTTTACATGATTGAGATAATCCAATTCCAAGTTCTTTTGGCTCAAGGACAATCCCAAAATTTGTAGAGCATTGTTTTAAAGAGACCTAAATTATAGAGTTAATAGAAAGGTGAAATGTCTTTATTTGATTGTGATTTCTAAACATCAACAACTAATCTTCTATGGTAAATGAACCAAATTAGCATTGCTTCTTTGTAGGCACTTAGTTTAAATCAAACATTCTTCTACTTAAAATTATAGCTTTCTTCTAGTTTGTCACTCCATTCAAATGTGGTTAGATGTCAAGGCTCATGGTGTTTTTGTTAGAGTTGTCAACCAAGTTTGGCGGTATATATAATGATATTAATTTTTGATTGCTAATAATATATTTAGAAGCCAAAGTTTTTTCTTACAAAAAAATAATCAAGTTTTTTCTTATGAAAAAATAATCAAGTATCTTCATCATACTCATCAACAACTAATAACTAATCTTATCACTTCTACAAAGTTTTTTTCTATTTCTAAATTTGATGTTTGCATGTTGAAAGATCTTATATTTTAAATAAATGAAAGATTTTTGTTTAAGCAGAGAAATCTTAGTTGCTTCTTGATTGTAAAATTTTTAATTTTTGAAGGCCTAGGCATAATGAACCAATTGTTAGAGTTGATATTGAAGTTGGAATTATTTAGTTGGAAGACATAATTAGATAAGAAAGCTTCATTTGAACTATATAGTCCAATTCAATCATTAAATTAGAGAGGTTGTACCTTAGAGCCTAGAATGAACCTCCAAGAACCAAGATAATAGTCTAATAAATGTTGCTATAGATTTATTTTATTGTATATAAGGTCAAATCTTTGGCTTTCCTTGCCAAGAAATATAATGAAATATAGTGATTCTTTGCATTTTTTTTTTTTTCTTATGATTTTGGAATTCTCATTAGAAGGATGTATTAATCAATTAAAAGAAATTTCTTGTTCTACCATAAAAATCTATTTTTTAATTCTAAAAAAGATATAAAGATATTAATTTAGAAGTGAATAATCATTTTATGCATAGCTAGGCTTTAGAGCCTCTATTCTATTTGTGATTATGAAGTAGAGCTTAAGAAAAATCAAGACTTAATTTGCTACGAGCTTTGAGAGAAGCCATCATTAACCTATAAAGTATAAGTATTTATAGGTTTGAGTTGCCTGGATAGAGGGCTTTAATTACCTATTTGAAAAGAAGGACATTTAAGGCTTCTTTTGGATCCACAATTCTTAGGCCATCTATCTTTAAGGTTTTATAACATATTTTCTAGGTCACTTTTGCACAAGTGAGACATTGAATATTTTTTTATGAAAAGTTAATAAGAAATTTAATTTTATTAATTACTTACTGGAAGTCATTTCAAATTAAGATGAAAAAGTATATAGAAAAGAGGAGGATGTTATTTACTATAAGAACCCTCTCAATCACATTGATTTTTATAACATATCAATAATTAAGTTTTTTCTTTATTTTATCAAATAAAAATTGATTTGCATCTTTGATGGTTATATAAAGTCTAAATAAGGTGTCTAATATTTTTTATATTTTTTTCTCTTTTATCCATATTTAGCCAAATCTATCAGTCTATTGAAGTTTGCTAATAGACTTGTATTAATAATATGCTAATAATTTGGACCAATTAATATCTATGCCATAGATATTGTTAAATTGGTAGAGGATGTTCACCAAATGAGATACATAGTCTTCATCACCTTTCAAGGTGAAGGTAGAGTTGTTAACATATTAACTAAAATTTTGTTGTGTTTTACCTATAGGAAGGGAAATTCCATAAATTCTTCTTTTTAAAATTTTTTCTTGAATGATTATATTGAAGATTTTTTTTATAATTAAAAAGAAATAAGGAACAAAGAAACATCCTTGCTTCATACTTCTAGAAAGTGAGAATTGATTAATTAGATTCCTATTTACACAAACTACTATTTTTGCTTCTTTGAATAACAATTGAATCATTTTTATAAATTTAAAATAGAAGATAAGTTTTTCTATTCTTAGGAATAAAAAAAGCCAAAAAATCTTATCAAATGCTTTTAAAAAGTTAAGTTTTAATAACAAAAGATATTGATTTGATGTCTTGGCTCAGAAAATTAATTCTTGGATTACAAAAATATTATCTAAGATATATCTAAAGAATAAGAAGGTTGTTTGGTCTAAATTTATAATTTCTATAAAAATAATTTAGAGTCTTTTTTGAAGAATCTTTGTATTTATCATATAAGATGTATTTAATAGAGTTATAGATTTTTAATTATTTATGAGCTTTTAATCATTGCTTTTGAAGAGTAAAATAATTATCTTTTTAACTAGGCTTTGAAGGAAGTAATCTTAAGATAGTACTAAGTTTATCATTCTTATATAATCATTAGCAATAGTCTCTTAATAATATTTAAAAATTCTACTCCTATATTATCAAGACTTAGGACTTTTTTTAATGCCATGTCTTTTATAGCTAGTTTAAATTTACTTTTAATAAATGGATAAAAGAGATTTATGTTCATTTAATGAGATACTTTAGATTGGATAGTGCCTAAGATATTGGTCATGATATTTTTTCTTTTTTATATAGAGAGAGGATTAGAATAAAGATTAAAATAAAAAAAATTACCAAATATTTTTAATTATACTTTATTTATGTACTTTATAATCTTAATTATTAATGATTTCAATAATTTTGGATCTTAGGTATTTTTCTTTAATGGCCTTAAAAAACTCTTTGGTATATTTGTCTCTAGTATTTTTTCACATAGTTAAAACTCTCACTTTAATATCTTCTTATTTTTATTCATCAAATTTGTCTAATTTCTTTTGAACTTACTTTAGTAATTGGTAGGTTGTAAAGTCTTGTGGATTATATTGTAACTTGAATTACACTTGTACCGGTTGCTCTTTGAATTATTCTTCATGTCTTCTTCTTTAATGGACGTGGTCTTTGCAAAATAATTTGTTAAATATAATAAATTATTTTAGCTTATTTTAGAAGATATCACCATACTCAAGGAGGTCCAAATTTTATTCATTTGGTCTTTTATTCAATGGTTATTAAAATAGAAAGAATTTAGCTTAAAATATAATCTTTAAATATGAATATAAATAAATTGAATAGATAATTCTACAAGAAGGTGGTCCAATAAAGCCACATCATCTCTTATTCTATATAAAAAGATATTGCTTTGAAAAAAAGAGTTGTTGTTTATACATGTTAAGCCGAGCCAACATTCAAAAAAAAAATATATATATTATATTGAGAAAAGTATAAATATCTTTAATAAATAAAATAATCTTTTAGTTAGAACCTTGCTTTGAAAAATTTCCAACTACATGCCTCATCTCTTGTTAGAATCTTTTTGTAGTTTGAAGACTTATCTTTGAAGTGTTTTATCATATTTCAATTTTTATAAAAAGCCAAGGAAGATTTGAAGGTATTAAATTAATCATATTTAATCAAAATTTGCTTCTTTTTTGGTATTTGTTAGAAACATAAATATTTTCAATTTCAATTTGACTACTTAGGATATCTTGTATTATGATCTATAAGACTCTATTGTTTATAAGTGAGCTAGTATTATCAACTAATTATTTGATTAAGAAAAAAATGAAAATACACACACCTCCTACTTATGTTTTGTCTAGATTTTTGACATCTTGTCAAGGACATGAACTAGAAAAAGATGTATGATCTAATGAAAATTGTATCAAAGAAAACTCACAAAATAAGAATAAGAAAGTATGTATATTCAAAGAGAAACTGGAATGGATATTGCCAAAGATTAGAAACATGAAGATTCTTGAAACTAGACTAAGATCAGGAAAGGAGTTGACAAGAGTGAAGAAAGCTTCATTCTTGCCTCTATAAATACTATCTAACTAAGAGCTATGTGGCGATATTCTATAGAACCTCATACATGTGTCTAATTTATAAGACACGTTGTCATACTATAATTACTTACAGTATGTAAAAACTAGTTAAAATATATTATATGTTTATGAATCTAGATGTGTGTTAGAATGGTTAGTAAGTTAAATTAAAAATGGTTGATAGAAGAAACTTTATTTTATTTTATTTTACTTATTTTAGTTATGATATTTAAAAATTATAAGATATAAATGTTTAGTATGAAGCCTTGAGAGAAGGTGGGGACTTAAGGATGAAAATTTAAGCTAGTAAGAGGCTAATTGGGAGGGATGAAATCAAGCCATGGTCGGATGAAGGCAAGGAATAGGGAACTTCATCCCTATTGGTCGAATACCATGCCCAATGGGCTTTGAGGAGGCTGCCTGCGACCTTAACAGGGATTTTTCGGCAACTTCAAAGGGAGGATTTGCAATTTCAGAGGTAGGGTTGTAAAGTTTAGGATTTTGGATATAGTTTGAGTGGAAATTTTAGGCGATTTGGAGTTAGGGTGAAGAAGTTATACTTGTTCAAAGTTAAAGAGTGGATTTCATATATACTATCACTCTTTTGGAATTTCGCGGAATTGTACGGAGGCTTTTGGAGATCGGATGGTGCGGTTGAAAAGGTGATTTCAAGATCTATGTCTATTACGAAGGAATTCTTAAGTTTTGAGTTTAGACGAAGGAGATATGAAGAGTTGAAGACAGTGCATCCAATTCCAAGGCAGTAAGCACACTGTATTGTTAATAGTTATGCTTTGAGTCATAACTTGAGTTTTTAGACGAAATTTTGGCTCAAACTTCTTAGAAAATGTGAAATTTTGTGTTAAAAAGCTATACATACAAATTTCATGGAATTTGAGTTTATAGTTTGTGAGATATGAAGAAATTTGTATGCGGATGTATAAAGACAAGGGTTTGAAGCGACTGTTAGGGTTTTCAAGATATCTCAAGATCCACAATGAATTTGCGGTTGAAAATTGTTGTAGAGGTTGATAAGAATTCATCAGTACTTCATATAAAATCTTATCATGTTTGGACAGTCGGATCAGGAGATATGAGATGTTGAAGTTTGGAAAATTTTCCACATAAAGATATATAAGGTTTTAGAGGATTTTATCATACTTTGGATGTTGTTAGTTACTTGAGGCTTATGTATTTGATGTAATTTCTCAAAAAAGAAAAAAATATATATATAAACTTTGAGTTTTCCTCATTTTTGAAGTTTGATTGAGAAATTAGTGACAGCTAGAAGCCCAGCGCTTTCTTAAGGCAAATTCTCTCTACCCCAACAACGTGTCAAACTTACACGACAAGTTTTTCACATGTGTGCCACGTACTTGGCTTGTTCCGCAAGCTACCAACATGTGCACCATGTGGCTAGCTTGTTGACTAAGTTTCTAACCTACCAATCACCTATAGACATGTATGAAGGTGATTCTGCATCTATGAAGCTTCTAAGAAGCTACTCTATCAGATATTATCAAATCAATTTATTTTATCTACTTCTATTGGTCTATATTACTTAAATAATTATTAGAATAAATCTTATGTCCGTGACACATATTCTAGTATAATCTCACATATATAGAAGTTGATTCCAAGCCAAAGTTGATTTTTTAGATTTTAAACTCTTGAACCAAAGAGCTTGTGCTCTTAAATCAATAATATTTTATATTTATATTAAATAATTTGAATATAACTTTTTAATTTAAATTTTTTGGATGGATCATTCAAACCACAAGTATTATAAATAATGATTTTTAACTTTATTAAATAAAAAAAAGGAGATGGATTAGAGAATTTAGTTCCTATATAAGTTGACCTTTGATTGGGATGATTCTCTTTTGTTTTGCTATAGTCTATAGCTCATCAAATTGCTTAATTATAGAAATTGTGGAAGAAAAGTGGCTCTTCTAATTATGCTTCAAAAGAGATGTGATCTATTCAATGTTGGCAAGCATATTTAGATTGATTTAGAGCAAGACTCATGTTAACCTTATTTTTTACCTTGGTCAAAAAGATATTCTATCTAAAATAACTATTAGAAATAGAAGATATAAGTTTAAAAAAGACAAGATAAAAGAAACTAATATATTTTAGTCTAGAATCTTAATATCTCTACTAAGATCTTTAGTTTGGAGTTTGACACTATAAGCATCTTCTAGTCCAAAACTTTGACATCTACTCATTTAAAAGTAGTATAAATATATTTGTACTTTGGCATTATAAGCTTCTATCAATCTAAAGTTTGGTATTTTAAAGTTAGCAAATTTTTTTTGAGTAATTTAATCAAAATCAGCAATCAATTCCAATTTTTTTAAAAATATGTTGAACTTAAATTGATATTATTTTCTAACAATTCTAACACAATTTACTTCTATCAAATAAATAAGTTGAACAAAATCTCAATCAAAAGAATTTTGTAACAATTATAATTACAAATTAGATTAAAACAATCTTATTTTGGTTAGCACAAAAAAATAAGAGAAGAAAAAATAATGTTAAGTCAAGTTTAGCAATAATCATTTTGGATAGAATGTAAGATTTTAATAAGGTCAGCAAAAATATTAAAGACAAAAAAATTTCTTCCACTTAATTTTGATATATATTTATACTATTTTTAATTAATTATAAGAACTAATCAATTATTTAAGTATTTTTTTATTATTTTATTCTAATCTAATCTATTCTAATCCAAGTATCTGATTTTTAAGTGGGTTGAGTATGTCTGACTCACCTTGGAGTTTTTATTTAGATCCTATTAGTCCAAGTTTGTTTATTATTCAAATCCTCTTGGTCCAATTCTAATGCCAAGTTAATTATGTCAATTAACAATTCCACTTACATGGTCTATAGAGTATTGCCGAAGAACCTCTATGCACCTTAGAGAGACAAAGTATTGTTCTTCTTGTTAAAAGTGAGTTTGCAAAGGCATCTTATTTGCCTTCTACTATGAATTCTGGCACCAAGGAACTTGAGCTATCTATAAACTTTTGTAGTTTTTTGTTGGTACATTTGAATTGACTGTTATTATACCATTGTCGTGGCAAAAGTCCGCTTTGGGTAGACGCAAGGTCCCTCTTTGCAATCAAGTTGGATCCAATATGCACAAACCTTCTTAAATTTCTTTTTTTGTAATCACAAAACCATGTGTGTAATAAACCAACAAATCAGAAGCTTGAAAATTTAAAAATCAAGATCCAACCATTTAAATAAATTCTAACTTTGGAAATACAAAATTCACTTTTTTAGTCATTTTCACAAAAATTCTCAACCATGAATTTGTTACCAATCACTAGATATCATCAAATATTAGCAAGTAATTTTATATGTCAAAACCAAACTAGAAACTTGAAAATTCATATTTTTAGATCTAGTCATTTAAATAAGCTCAAAATTTAGGAATACAAATTTCATACCTTTGATTATTGTCACAAAATTTTTGAATTGTGAATTCATTACCAATTGTCAAATATCACCAAAATATTAGCAAGTGATTTTAGAAGCCAAAACCAAATTGGAAACTTAAAAATTCATATTTTGAGATCTAGCTATTTAAATAAGTTCAAAATTTGGGAGCATAAAACTTACAATTTTTATCATCATCACACAAAATTTTTGCTCCAAATTTGTTGCCAAACGACTGGTATCACCAAATCCTTGACAAGTACTTTTGAAAGTCAAATCTATACCAGAAACTTGAAAATTCATATTTTGGGATTGAGCTGTTTAAATGAATTCAAAATTTCGGAGCATAAAACTTATATCTTTGATCATCATCATACAAAATTTTCAATCCAAATTCTTTGCCAAACGACTAGTATCACCAAATCCACATCAGATACTTTTAAAAGTCAAAACCTTAGATGCCCGAGAACAAAATTTCTTCCTAATCAAAATTTTAATTGATATGAGATTTTAGATATAGACTTTTTATAGTAAAAGTAATATGTACACAAAAAATGAGCTTCAAATTCATCTTGAAACTCAAGTTCTAGCTTAAAGCAAACCCTTCTATTTATCTAACTTCTTCAAAATCCTAGTTTAGTTTGCTAGTTTTAACTAGCTATATCTCACTCATTCTAGACTTATTTCTATCAATCCTTGGATATAAAATGTTTAGCTTAAAGTCTAGTTTCTAATCCAACTTCTTGATTTCTTGCTAATATCTTAAAACTCCTAATATATCTAGAAAAGTGACAATAGATATCATATTAGTAGCCTAAGTTCAAATAAGTATAACTCTCTCATCTAAGCTCCGAATCATGTGTTTCTACTACCTAAACTCATGCCAAGAAGAAGCTCTCCTTGAATACTTCCCTAAACTTGCCAAAAAACCCCGTCTTCTTTCTCTCTCGAGTTTGTCAAAGAAATCGCAGCCAAGGTCTTTAAAGTCCAAGTCAACAACTAATAGTTTAAAGTTATAAAAACACCAAATCTAATCCTCCAAGTCAATACTATTAATGGCAGCCAACTATTGACATCTAAACTTCCATTTATCCTTAATAAAATCCTAAATTCAACCTCAAAGTCAAAACTCCTTATATCTACAAATATAACCCTGAATCTACTAAAACCTAAGATTGGAAAAAAAGTAAAAGAAATAAAAGAAGTTTTCAAGGCTAAATCAAAGTTAAAATTTAGATTAAAGATAAAATAAAATTTAGCTAAAAAAAAGAGAGAAAGTGAGAAATTTTTTCTAAAATTATATAAAAAATCTAGATTGGTAAGAAAAAAGAAAAAACTTCATAAAATTTTAAAGAAAAAAAAGTTAAGTAAGGTTTCTATATATGGATGTATTTACTTCATAACACCATTCAAAAGTATCATGTTGTTGAGATGGTCTACCAATACTTGATATGTTTAATTTGTCTCAAGGAAGTTGGCTGTTGGAAGATAACTTCTTTGTTATACCAATTGTGTGTTAGTCTTTGTCAATACATAAGGTGGCTTCAAGCTACTCTATCTATTTGTGAAATCTATTCATCAATCTATTAATATTAGCTAATAAAGATGAAAAAAATATTATTGGGATAGAATAAGTTATTGGGAGATTTTTGTTCAAGTTAAGATTGTTTGTGGTAGTAACCTTCAAAGTAACAATAGTGGTTTTTGTCTTTTGCTTGGACTTATAATGTTTGTACAAGGAGGTTGTGGAAATCAAGTTACTTATTGAGGCGTCTAAAATTCTATCTTACTAGATTCAATCTATTCTTTCATTAAGTTGATGCTTTTTTGGAATAAGTAATGAGCTTGGTTTAGTGCTTATACTTGCATAAGATTGATTACTCTATTGTGATCTATTACCAACTTATTTGGCTTTGATAATTAATAGATCAATATTGACTCAAGGTGATGAATTTATCATGGATTTTGTTGTACTAAAAACCAATAAGACTTGCATTGTTGTATCACTTAAAAAGAGTGAGTGATAAACTACAATTGAAGCATAAAAGTGGTTAAAAGTAACAAAAGATTGGTAGGCAAGTTGAAAGCCTTTCAAAATCCAACCGCAAGGGCTGTGGCCGCAATTGTTGTATCCTTGGCTTATTATATGGGCTTGTGACCAAATGATGGGCTTTAAGTGGAAACAATATTTTTAATCTTTGATGGCATATTTGGAAGATTTACTAATTGCAATAGTTGGTCTGCTTTAATTGGCACAAAGTTTATTGCCTCCAAAGATAAGCTCACTAAAAAAATTATATTAATTATAACCATTGCAGTGACTTGGGAGCAACAACTTAATCACATTATAAATTCCAATGAGTGGATGTTTACTAATTGGTTTGCCTATATAGTATGCTTTGTTATGGAGGTGTTTGCCAAGCCAATAATTCTACCATTTTGTTGAATCACTTTGATGATTTGACCTTTATATTCTATTGACTCAACTTAAATTGCCACTTAAGGGACTATTTTTTTAAATTCATTTGGTAATTCTCTAAGAATAATCCAAGTAGGGACCTTGATGGCCCCCAAGCCATCCGGTAAATTAGGTCTTTAGATAACATTAGAATCAAAATTAGTCCAATTGAGGTTCTTATCATTTAGATAACCTTGGAGTCAAAATTAGTCCAATTGAGGTTCTATATGATAAGAATAGTAAGACATTTCTAATTGTCACTATTGAATTTGATTGCAAATAAAATAATCTTTACATAAGTTTTTTCCTATTTAAATGTATCATCCTAGATCTTTTTTCAGTTAGCTTATTCAATACTCAAAAGTTATAAGAAAGAACAAAAGAAGGGAGGGATTTGACTCCCACAAAGCAAGCAATTACAACATGGTTGGAAAGATATTCAATTTCAACACAACGGCTTCAAGCTGCGTTTGCACCGTTTTTAACACGGCAGCCGCAAGCTTACACTCTGTAGAAGACGGAGGCGGAGAGCAGTCCGAACTACCACTTGGCAGATTTTCCCGCAAAAACACAATCGTTTTTAAAGACGATAAGAAATAGCGGGTGGGGGCAAACAGTGATTCACAATACGAAAATAGGACGATGAAGAAGAGGTTTTGGTTCGAACGATCCATCAAGCAAGTTAGTGCTCGTGTAAGGCTCTCAGGCCCAACTGAATCGCGTATGTTCGCCTTGAGGCTAACTTGATGGATTTCGTCAGGAGAAAATCCTCGGGGTTTACCAGATCTGTGTTGCTTGCGCTTTGTCTTGGCTTCATTGGAGGATTGTTCTTAGGCCATTGCTTATCTCTCACCGCTCCTCTAAACGTTCCATCTCCTGAGTTTCCTGACACAAGACCAAGTACAACAAGAGTTGTATACGAGTCGATAAAGTGTCCTGATGTGCCACCTGCAGTTCCTTGTGAGCCTTGTGTAGGTACTATTGCAAACCAGACGATAGAGTGTCCCGAAGTGCCGACTTGTGAGACTTGTGAAGCTAGCGGAAATGGAAGCGGGTCGCAAGAAGATATGGCTGAGGATGAGGCTTTTGTCAAGAATCTGCCGCAAAACTTTATTCATAAAACAACAGATTATCACCAACAAAACATGACAAAGATGCCCTTCCAGGTTAATGTTCAGAAATCCAGCACCGACCTTAGGATCTTACGGACACACAGTTTTAGGCAACACAGACCAGCTTCAGTTTAAAGACGGCTGTTGCGTAGTGTGCACAATGTAGTTTCAGTCTTTCTCAAATTTTCTGCCTTGTGCGATGCCACAGGACAGGCCTGGGCCTACGCCGAAGAGCTTGCTAGCAATGGCTGTCGGATTTAATCAAAGAGACCACGTTAATGCTTTTCTTCAGAAGGTACATCACAAATTCATCGATGTATGTGCGCATGCTGATAGGCTAATCATGAGAAAGGTGAGAAGAATAAATGATGAGTCCTTTCTCGTTGCGTGTGTTGCAGTTTGACGAGGAGCATTTCCAGGTGGTGCTATTTCACTACGACAACACGGTAGACAAATGGAGAGACTTCGACTGGTTCCAACGCGTTGTGCACATCCAGAGCGAAGGCCAATCCAAGTGGTGGTTCACAAAACGGTTCTTGCATCCCGATGTGGTGGCTCTCTACGAGTACATTTTCGTCTGGGACGAAGACCTCAAGTTGCGACCCTAAACCTCACCAATTGCGACCCTCTCAAGTCAGTTCCTGCTCCTACACTACTTCTCTTATGGTACAACTGTTAGTGCAAGTACAACTTACCGGCATTGCTGGCTCAGTATCTGATACGCAACTATCTATGGCCAGATTTATAGACATTATGAAGAGGAATCAGCTTCAGATTGCGCAACCAGCGATTGAGGGAGTTACCCACTGGCCGATCACGAAACGTGTGACGGAAAACGGAATTGAGATGCACACTCGCACTTCTGAGGGAGGCCAGAAAGACAAGCCCTGCGCTAACGAAACCACAACCGGTGGTCCATGTGAAGCGTGAGCATTAACCCACCTCTCTCAAGCGAAAGAAATGGCTGGAAATTTCATTCTTTCCAATCAATCACCCACTTCTTAGTCTATGCGTGTGATGAGTGCCATCACCAGAATTTTTTCGTAATCGTCGAGCGATTGCAAATTTGAACTGGGAATCTGAAAGTGAATGCTTGTATTGTATGAACAGGTTTGTGGAGATTCAGGCTCCTGTGTTCGAGCACAAGTCTTGGCGGTGCGTGTGGAACCTCCTTCAGGTGCTTAACATCTTTCCTCAAATCTTGTGCTTCGAATGGAAACAGCTAGAAGAGATTAGGATCAGTGAATTGTCACAGAGTGTTGCGTGACCGTCAAATCTTAAGCCCCGAACCTGATAGCTGTAATATCGTCCAAGTTTGGCACGAAGTTGATCCACTGTATCCAAGGCATTACATCGCTTTCGACGGAGCAAGCAGCTAACAAATCTAACAGGTTCTAGGGATTCTTGTGTTGAACCGTAATGCAGAATGATTTGATAATGGCATGGGGGATGGATTTCCTCCTCCGCGAATGTGTCTCTACACCGGCAGAGAAGCACATGGGCATCATAGACTCACAGTGGATTCTACACGACAGCGCGCAATCTCTCTACTCCAAGGTCTGTAACACCAGTCCAACGTCACGAAACCAGCAGGCTTTAGCAAAACTATGTTTCAATCCCATGGTCTTGACTCCTAGCTTGCTACCATCCTCACCACCTGGTGTTTCTGCGGATTTGTGCAGGAGAATCAGACCACGACGGAGTCCGACTCACAGCGAGATATGGTAACTAGCATGACTTGATCACCTCCCCTTGTCTCACACACCCCTTCTCACATCTACCTTGATTCTAACTAGGCCACGTTTATCACCTGAAACCAGTTCGACTCTACCACAAACCACTCCCTTTACCAAACTCACCGAACTGCATGTACCTAACAACCACACCGTGTGTCTGAGCAGGTTCTGAAGAGGAGCTTCTGGGAGTATTCCGAAAACAGAATAAGGTGGGAGAGGGCAAACGCCACCAGAAATGCAGTCTGATCCCAGATCATCAAACAGCTATTGGAAATCCAGCACCTCGTCTGTTTATTTTATTTTATACGGGTTCGGTCATCATCCAGCTCTTCTAAGGAAGAAAAGGGCCTGTGAACAGGTCTCGTTGGTTTGAGGATCCTGCTTGCTGTGAACAGACACCAAGTAAGTGAGTCCTGTGTGAGAAAACTCATATCAGAGACTTTAGGGCTTGGAAGCTATTCTTAGCTCTAGGCTACATCCATAGCCCTCCTCCGTCTTTGCACATTCTTCGCAGACTTATGAGGCAATAGAAAATTGTTGTGTAGTGTTGACAACAGTGAATTTGGATCTTTGTACACTTAGGTCTAAAGCCAAGTAATTTTTGTCTACATTGTAGTTCATGTGTGTTTTTTTTTTTTAAAAAACAACACAGATTCTTATAAGCTTCATATAATATATATATATATATATATATATCTTCTTTTCAACTTATATATGTTGAAATACATTTTTGGAAATTAAATAAATGAACAAAACAAGTACATAAATTTGAAAACATATAAAAACAATAAAACAATTCAAAAGAAATTTCATAAATATTTTATTTATAAAAAATTTATATATTTTCTAAATTTCAATATCACTTGTAATTGTTTTTTAGCCCAGAACATCACAGTGACTTTATTGTTTATGCTAAATGATTGTCTTGTTTATTGTTTGATTTGCTTAGAGATATTTTAGTCTTATTTAGTCAAATACTACCAGACAAGAGACAAGTCATAATGCAATCAAATATGTAGCATTACAAATAATAAAGTGGTATTGTAAAGAAATCTTAAAAGAATTTTGAGATATTTCTTTGCAAATTTTAAAAAGTATCTTAGAAATAAATTTAGAAGTTTTTAAAAAAAAATTGAAACAACAAAAAGAAGGATTAAGAACTTTGATGAAAAAATCTAGCATTAAAATTTTAAAGTTATCTTAAAGTGGCATTTCTATCTTAGTATAGCTATAGTAGGAATAACATTAAGTATAGTTAAATCACAAATAGTAGTACTATTGTATAATCATAAACAAGAATAAAAAAAACATCATTAATTTTAAACAATTTAATTAATATTTTATATAAGAAAAAATCTAAAATGAATAAAAACTTTAAAGTATATAGTAAACATGTATAAACATATATAGTATATAAAAAGATAGCTTTTTTAAATTTTTGAAGTAATAGAGCAAAAAAATTCACTATTTTTTACTATTTTTACTATAAATTTAAAATTTACTATTTTTACTATTTTTAGAATATATTAAAATCTCATCTAAATAAATAACTACTAATTTTTTAAAGGATTATTTATTAAATAATAAATAATATAGGTACATTTATAAGTCTAAAAGATATAATATTATATTCAATTATATATATATATATATATATATATATATAATTCTTATTTTTATCTTCTTCAGTTAATATTTTCTTGTATTGACAAATCTATCTTTAGATTGTATAGCTTAAACTATAGAAGTATAAGAATTACAAGGTTTAAAAGTGATTAGATTATATTAAAGATAATAATTGATGTTTGAACTATTGTAATTATTTCAAAAGATTAGATTTTTTGCAATATTTTATTATGCTAGAATTGTCCATCAATAACTTCAACAAGTACTAAAAAGATATTCTTTATGAATACTTTTTATTTTTATTTTTTTTCTATCAAAATCTTTTTTAACAAAATCTATTGATGCTTTAGTTTTTTTTAAAAGTACAAAAAATATCTTCATGTAAAATATTACCTCATATAGGAACTAAAAAAATAAATTGTATAATTAAAAAATAAAAATAAGAATAAAACTTCTTTTTAGTATCAAGATAGTGGATATTTAGTTTGTATGTTTATTAATATTATTAGACACTATTATTTTTTCATTAAATATTATTGATAATTAAAATTTTATCTTAATCTTTAAATTTTTTTTAATTGAGGCAATATTGTACAATATAGTTTGATTCACAACAATTTGTATATAGTTTTTTTAAAGTTTTTTACATTAATTTTACTTGTTATAATTAAATTAAACCAAATTTCATCAATTTGAATTGAATCATTTTAATTTTATATTTGATTATTTAAAGTGTAGGACCTTATTAATATTATAATTTATTATGCAAAATTATATTTAAATTACTTCTTTGATTATCTAATTATTAATCTATTATTATAAAATATAGCTTATTAAATAAAAAAAATTATATTTAATTTTTTTTTAAATTTAGAAAATAATACTAATCAAAGGTTTTTTTTAGTTTAATAAAATTTACATAAAAGATTTTAAAAACTAGCAATATATATTTTAAAAAGCATGTTTATTATTATTACTTCTATAATTTATTTCAACCATCCTTTGTCAATTAGTTTTTTTAGATTTTAACATAAATGCTTTAAAATTGCTAAGAGATGTAAAACTCATCTATAATAATGGTGCAAACCAAACTAACATACTGCTAGTAAAAAATATTATTTATATATTCCACTTAGGTGAGTTTATTGGAATAGCTTAAAAGATGCAAGTATAGAAAAAATTGCACTTATTAAAAAAAAATTAAATATTTTTTAAAAGTTTTATTAAACATATATAACATATTAGTCTTAGTATGTTTCTTATTGGTTAACAATCATATATAAGAAAAAGTTTGGTTATTCAACTTCTTTGTTTTTTATTAATTATTTTTCTTTCAATTATTATGGTATGTTGTTTAAAACATCTTAAAGTTTTTGTAGCCAAGCAACACCAAATTGGATATTATGTAATTATTTAAACAATACTTGTAAACTATTAAAAGCAATAATAATCTTGAAATATATATTTTTATAGTAAACTAAAAACAGTTTCATATTCTATAGATACTATATTCAATTCTATAGATACTACATTCTATAGAAATATTAATTCAAATTCATATAAAATATTTATTACAGTTTATACTTTATGGAGAGTTTAGTAAATAAATACCATTTCTTTGTAGGTGAGACTTGTTTGGAAAGATTTTATAAAAATCTAAGACTTGACAAGATGTCACAAGAGCTTTTCACTGTCAAAACATGAACTAATAATCTTTAAGCAAGTACAAAGAGGAAAAAAATAAGTTGCTCCTCATATTTTTTCTTTCATAAATTTTTTTTTTTTAATTCTTAGTATAAAACAAAATAAAAGCCTATTGATTTAGATTAGTTAAAAGAGTTGAAACAAAGCTTCTTTAATCATTACTCCTTTGAACCAAAACTAGAACCAAGTGCAAAATCATACAATCACAAAGATATCATGGAAGCCTAAACTGCTCTACCAGCTACTAAGTTTTTGTTTGAGTAGGGCCATAGGTGGGCCTGTTTGAGAGTGGCATAGGACATGGAATTGGAATGATAGTTTATAGTGATGCACCGATTTGAATGCAGACGAAGAGTGCTTCATAAAGTGATGCACCAGCGCCGTCCTAAATGCGTCTGAGAAAAGCTTGAAAATTCTGGTGCTCTTTCAGACACTGATTATGGTCATGCAATAGCCCAAAATATAATTTGCTTATCTTCCCGGATTGCAATAGAGCAAGGTTATCAATCCCTCATGTCTGAGTATAAAGGATGATTCTTTGTGCAAATTTTTGAAGACGGAGTAAATGTTTCTGGGGCAATATGATATGAGCATTTTCAAATCTTTAGTGTATGCCTGTAAGACTACTGCAGTAAGCGAAGCTGACTACTTCCTGCTTTTCTGATGTTTCTGCGAGCCTACTTTTGTAATCACTTAGAGGACTATATTGATTGATTACTGTCTCTGTGTAATTTGCAACGCATTTTGCTTAAGATGAAGTGAAGATTCTAAACAGTGTTGGATTTGGTGACAATGTTTCAAGGCTTGTCATGCAGGAATTTGATTGGTTTAAACAGGACCCAGTTTTATAGCATCTCAATCAAAGTAGAACACCTACTAGTACTGAAAATTCATCCTGATTCTTAATCATGTCGCGCGGCCATATTCATATTACGATTTTATGAAAATTCTCCCGAAGGTTATTCTCACACAAATCATAGAGTATTGCTTCTACGCTGCTTAATTCCATTTTGCAAGCAAGCATTGAACATCCTAGTGGACAGCTCTGCTTCAACACTAGTCTACAAGTCCTGTGTGATTTACAATTTCTCGTCACCTTGTGCCAGGAAGCTCGAGAAGGATATTGAGAAGTCGACATTCTTGAATACTCCCATTGTGTGCAACTATCAATGATTTGCTATTAACCACTGTACGAGACTCGGCAATTGGAAAATATACTAATTGAGTATCCATGCACACACTGCATAGTGACTTTAGAATTTAATCTATTTCTGCAGCTTGTATTGTACTGTTGCTGAGATTGCACCTTCCTGTGGTGGATATTAAGTAGCTGGATATTGAGATCGGTTCAGGATTGACGGTTCCAGACTTCAACCATATCAAGGGGCGGTAACCTGGGATTGGGTTATACTCAAAACGTTTGAAACTTCTAATGATTTGAATCGTAGTAAATATCCTCTCACAAGGCAGCTACGATAGTTTTCGATGTACTTTGGTTTTACGCACACCATCTGCTTCATCACACAGCGGAAACATTATATTATAGCGTCTTCAGACTGGCCACAGTCCTTGTTCGTATTGATTGCTGCACCAAGTCAAGCCAAAGCTGCTGTCGAGAATAGCCACATAGAAGCTACACTCTATCAACACCGACGGACGCATGTAGAGGCACAACGGAAGTGTGAGCGATTTTTTCCGAATGTGGATGGGGCTCGGCCGGTGCTTGTTGCTGGTTACGTGATTCGGGCATAGTGGAAGCAATAGGAATTCCTCGAGGGAGAACCCAGGCGACGAATCGAGGAATGTCGTCTCCGGGCATTACCACCGAGATAGATGCAACCTGCAGAAAAATTCAAATTTCCTTGAAATATTGTCCTCTAAATTTTCTTGACGCCATGTGATAACAGCGAAAATTTTAGAAAAGAGTATGATTCTTACTCTTGGAGGATCACGAGTGTTGACAGCATCCACAGAATGTTGAAAAGAAATCGGTGGTGATGATGATCGCGTGTCGTCAAGAAGATCAGAATGTCCTGTACTATGAGCCTGGGATTGAAGTCGCATTTGTCCTTCCCACTGATAGCAGCAGCAAAGAATGGCACAAACTGCCATCACCATGAGAACAACTATGCCAGACACCAGGGTGTAATTCGTTCTTGAATGCTTAGGAGGCGCTGGACTTACAAGAGGAGGCTGGGCATGGGTTCCCTGAAGAACTCTTCCCTCTAGGTAAACAGAATCCCACCGAGACGACATCATTTGAGCTTCCATTGCAGTCGATGCCTCTAAACCGACAAGAAGGAAGATTGACAAGTATCTAATTACAAGATTTCTATCCATCTCCCACATTCATCTCCGAAGAGAAGGTGGGAAGAGCCAGCCATGTCACCGTGCGGAAAGCTATACCTGGGAAATACTTCGTGATTTCACAAACTAGAACTCTGAATACTACAGACGGTGAAGGACATGAGCTACAGCACTTGATCCCAAATGACCGCTAAAGAAAAATGACTCTACCTACAGTCACTGCGGTCCATTTGTCAATCCAGATCCTACTTGGAATGCTAACAAACTTCAAATTGATAGAAGAAAGAGAAACTTGTGAAAATCTTCTTCCTTCGAACTAGATTGTAGCCGCTGATGTAAGTTCTTCCTGCAGATGTCTATCAACAAACTACCCAAACCGCTCCGATAGCTTTTAACACGTTTGCAATTTTCAACCCAAGGTCTTCTTGATCATCTAACGACGTCGTCGAAGAGCTCAGATGAGCTCAACAATCGTACTACGGAGTCTACAAAAATACTTTATCCACACCAGACAGGGACAATTTGGACGTCATCTGACAGTTACAGTTCATGGCCAGCAGCACGAATGAATTCTGCCTACAATATCTGACACATTCCCTAGAATAGAAACATAAGAACTGCACCATGAGAAACCATTTCATGCTTCCACAATCTAAACCCATCATTATAAGCTTCACCAATAGGACCTTCACCTGCTCACCGCGCTCCTCACAAACCAAGCGTGGCTCATAACGCCGTACATGAACATGGAAACACGTAATTCCGGAGCCGCCTGCTGTTGATTTAGAACAGAAATAGTGGGACCCAACCTTCCCATCTTCATACACAATCCGCAAAATTTGATACTCCAGCTAGATGAACCACCGGTCACTTTAACCTCAAAATTTCACCCAGACTTGGATTAGTACAAAAGATTATTTGGAGCTTGAAATCAAAGATGCAGATATGATACACCTGAATATTCACGCAGTTATATGCCATGCACCTGCCAAAACACAAATTGCGTGAGGATGAAGACTCGATTAAGATCGGCCATGAGAAGAGTGCTGTCGGCGTAGTCAAATAGACCCATACCTGCGGTTGAGGTGCCTTACCTCCGGCGGCATAATTGCTGTTGTGAAATTGGGGCTGAGTGCCAAAGGTGGTGACCAAAACAGACTTCATCTGTGTGGTCATCTTAATTTTGAATGTGAATTTCGGCTTCAGTCGACGGCGACTCCTTTGCAATAGGTAAGTTATCGAAGTGGCTTACCTTTCACCCAACGATCGGCAATGCACCTCCACTTCTACTCTTCCGTAACACTTTACCTGCAGCCTCAGCCTCCAAATGGCTGCAACTGTGGATCACTTCTTGTGCGACCGAAAATAGTTTTAAATATTGTATTTAGGTGGTGCTGTAAGAACGTAGACTAGCCCCATGAGCTCCACACATAAACTGTGACGAAATTCGTTCAAAATATTGGTGCAGTTGGAAAATAGTGAGGGGACAATAAAAGAAGATAGTTCAGTCCTTGCCATGATCTTGCGATGTCGCTATTTGATTTCTCAGGCGCCGTGTTTATCAGCTTCATAAAGAGTTTCAATTTAAGGTGGATACTAGGAGGAGTTACACGCCAAAGCCCCAACCAGTAAATAATACCTTTCAACACGATCCTTGGCGTCCGATGGCTCCACTTGAACGTGTTCTAGGCCATGTAAGTTCTGAGAGACCATATGTCTAAACTTATCCGTTGAGTTACAGCTACACATGTCAATTGTTACCCTGAATAGATGATAATGCTGTATATTAGGCGAGGAATAACCTAATAGTCGCAAACCATGACGTCTGAATTAACAGTAAACACGCTTTTCAAACTTCGTTTATGAACGCATCGAAGAGAGAAAGATTTATTTTGTTAAGTTTCAATAAAAACCAACACGGATGGTAACCATAGTAGCACTAACCGAGGTACCTAATTAACATTTTTGACGATGGCGTGAAGGAGTAACATTCCTTGGGCCGGTCGTTTGGAGTGCGCCACAACCGAATTGACCTGAGAGTCGGTTTCGAAGTACAGGAACTTAGTGGAGAGTTCTCGAAACAAGTCAAGAATTGTAGATAGATGGTACATGTACTGCACATGAGTCCCAAGGCTTCTCAAACGTTTTATACATACTAGATGTATTGGAAGCGATTAAATTAGCAGAGAAGTGAGTGAAGAAAAGACAGAAGAAGGCCTTACGTGAGCACTTCTATGAAGCTGCTACTGAACTTGAACAATTCCAACAAGTTGCAAATCCTTCAGACCCTTCCTGAAGGAACTAACAAGGTGCTTGAGAAGTGCTCTGACCGATAAATATCCAAAACAATACGCATATTTCTTCGTATTACGACGATGAAGCCACCTTCCAACATGAATATGATTCAAGAATCGAGCACATTCTATGGCACTTAAACACACTAGTGGCAGGTGAAATACATGGATGCATACTTATATAGAATATAGAGTAGTATATATAGAATATAGAGTAGTATATATAGAATATAGTATAGGTTACATTACTGAAAGGTCACATCACCCTAAAGGTGATACTTAGAGTCATAGCTCTTAATTCACATACCATTAAACATATATATATATATATATATATTGGACTTGATATGATGTATTAGGATACATGATATAATAACATGATGCAATTCACAGACATATAAGAATGTAGATAATTATAGTCTAACATGGTATCATGGTAACAGATCTTTATGCATTCAATGATGGTATCATGGTAACAGATCTTTATGCATTCAATGATGCTAGATGCCTATTAACCAATGATTTTTTTTTTTTTAGAAATAACTTTCAATGGATCCTCCACTTTCTAACATTGAAAAATTGTCTCTTGACAATTACACAATTTGGCACATAAGAATCATTCCCTTGTTTAAGTATGAGAAATTATGAAAATTTGTAAATGGAAAGTAAGCCAATCCTGCCACATCAATTTCCCTAGGAGGTACCATCACAAATCCTTCCAATACTGGAGTTGGTTCCATAAAAGATTGAGAAGAACAAGATGAGATGGCTCAATCTTTCTTAATTGAAAATGTTAAAAATATATGCCTAAGTTATTTGGCCTTTGATACAGCTTATTAAAATTAGCAATAATTAAAGAAGATCTTTCAAAATAAAGATGTAATGAATCAATGATTTCTTTGTTGAAAGTATGTTAATTTTAAAATGACTGACTATGAAAATATTACAAACCATATTTATGAATTTAAATTGTTGTTAGAGGAATTATTCACTGGTGGCTTAATTCATATTAAAGAAGATAAGGTGGAGACTATTTTAGCAAGTTTGCCAAAATCGTATGAAGCCATCGTATAAGATTTTAGTATTGTACTAATGATAATAAAAGATGTTATTTCAAAGATCCTCCAAAACGATCATTGCCAAAAAAAAAAAACACTGGACTATCTACTAGCCATAGCGAGGTGCCCATAGCCTTGTGGACATGTACAAAATCTCCAAGTTTCTATTCCAAATTTAAAGGCAATTTTCAAAAAGGCATAGCAAAAATAACCTTGTCATTAGAACACCTATATGTCAGTGGCCTAAGTATAATAATCAACCTATTTTTTCACAATTAAGTCATTATAATTATTAAAAATTATATTTTTTAAAAAATTATCAAAGATACAAGAATACAAAATAAAAGACTTGAATTAAAAAAGATTTTAAGAAGAAATTAATAAGAACTTGAATTATCTAAATGAATATATAAACAACACTAAGAAAAGTGAGCTAGAACTCCAAGAGGTATATTGTCGAGATTGAAGAACTCTTCAACCTTGACTCCCATATATACTCCTATGTAGGAAGCTTCTTGAGTGGCTTCCATCAAATTAGGAAGCTTCTTGAGTTCTTTCTACCAACTTGGAAGCTTCTCAAGTTCTTTCCACTAATTATAAAGCTTTTTGAATTACTTTCATCAATTAAGAAGTTTCTCAATCGACTTTTACTAACTAAAAAATCTCTAAAATATTCTAAAAGGTTCTATAAACTCTTGAAGTGTATGTCTCTAATATCACCTCTTTCTTTAGTAGCGAGTTCCAAGAGGATCTCATATCTTCAAAAATCTTCTTACATACATAGAAAGTCAAGAATACATTGTATTAATGAAGCTATATATTTTGTTCTTCATTTTTGGACAATAGGTTCTATTAGTCCTCAAAAAAATTGCTTATGGCCTTAAGCTAGTACCTTTGTTGTTGAAACATCCTATTCAAGGATCTGATCTTCATTGTGGCCTTCAAAACATCTTCCAAAAAAGATCTCAGACTTAAAAGGATTCACTTTTTCAAGCTCAAGCAATATCACTAAAGCTCAAGCATTAGAATCAAGACTTGCATGGTTAGATGTTACTTCTAATAGCTCTAATCATGGTCATACTTGGCACTGAAATGTATCATCCTCACTTTCCTGAATTAAAAGTTGTAAAAACTACATTAGTTTATTTGAAGCTTGCATAACAAGTAAATCTTCTGAATCTTATTTTTTCAACATTTGAAGATTTGACATGATAACTAACTTGCTTCTACAACTCTATTCTATCTTGAAATAAATAATTGTATATTAATGAAGGCTTTGGTTTGACTCTCTCTCTCTTATAGATATTTCTCAAATCCAATCTTTACCATAAAGTTATCATCAAATATATTTAGATTTATGGAGATAGAATCAATGAAATTCCTATATCTTTTGAGGTGCATTATTAAAATTTTTGGCCAATTTCCATATACGCTTATTAATATCATAATTGCGCCAATAAACAAGATATTCTAATTTGTCCCACTTTCATCTTGAATCAAGCACTTTTTTAATCTTGTATTCTTTATGATCTTTGATTTCAATATTAGGTAGCAATTATTGTATTCTTCTTGGAATATATGACTCTCTATAAGATTCTAAAAGAGAGACATAGAAAATTGGATGTATCTTCATAGAAGATAGTAGTTCCAAGTAATATGCCATTGGATTAATTTACTTTTAGATGAAAAATGGTTCTAACCTCTAATAGTCCAACTTATTGCACAGCCGCTTGGTCTTGATGTTCCGTTAAAGAAGCTATATTTTATTTTCAATATAAAAAATAGGCAATTGATTTTTGAATTTATCTATAGATGTCTTCTAAGCATCTTAAGTTGCTTGTAATTAAAGCTTCAAGGTTGTTTGATATTGTAATAGATGCTTTGTAAATCCTTCGACTATTGGATTATTATTCTTTGATATATTCTATACATCAAGCTTTGGATTATATCCATAGTTGGAATAAAATAGTATTTATTAAGTTAAGATATGAATAATATTATTATATATAAATTTTACTAATGATAGATTTGAGATCCAATCATCTTATTGATAGTTGATGTTATATCATAAATACTGCTCCAAAACTTGATTAATTCATTCTATTTGGCCATTAATAGATCTATAATGAAATCCATTGAAATAAAAGACCATGACCATCTTGGAATAGATAAAGGCTGTAAGAGTCTACAAAAGCATTGTTGATGATTTTTGGATCATCAACAGATGTCACAAAAAAATACAAAGTCCTACATCGCCTTCTATATTTGAAGCCATCAAAAATCTTAAGAAATAAGTTCTAAAGTCTTATTAAATTTAAAGTGACCCGTGGCTAGGAAGTCATAGCGAGATTGAAGAATACGTAGTTGTGTTGATCCTTTTTGGATATACAAATATTCTTTAAAGTATAGAAGGTCTTTTTTATGCTTGAACTTGTCAGTATTTTCATTGAGATCATGCTTGATATCAAGGATCAAACCATCATTAGTGGTTACAACATGCACCTTATTAAAAAAATTAAAATCAATAAGTGGAAAAAAAACAAAGTTGCTTCGACTTTAATAAAATTTCATATTATTGATCAAATATTATCTTTTTTGTCCTTAATATAAGATATGATCTTTTTAATAAAGCATGAGACAATCCTTATTGCTTTTCAAATCAATAAATAATAATAAAATTAAATCAAGATAATGACATATTCTATCAAGCTTGATGGCGATTAAAAATCTAAGCTAACATAAAATATTCTAAATTCTTGTGATCTATATATATAATTATAAGATGCATTGTTCTTTTGAAAAAATAATGCCATTCTTAAAAAAAAATCTATAATAGCAAGAAGCTCCTTATCATAGATCTTATAATTAATTTTGGTAATAAAAAACTTTTGAGAATAAAATATAATAAGATGGAATTTATTGTCTATATCCATTTGTAAAAATACAGCCCCTAGTGCAAAATCCAAAGTATTAATTTTCATATAGAATACTTTTGTAAAATCTGAATGCAATAAAATTAGAGCTATGGTGAAAGTTGTCTTAAGGTCTTAGAATTCCTTCTCCACTTGAGGCTCCCATTTCAACTTGTCTTTGCATATTAATAGAATAAAAAGGGCGGCAATTTAAGAATAATTTTTAATAAATATCCGATAGAAATTAGCAAATCCAAGAAAGTATTGTATGTCTCTTACAGTCTTTAGAATGACCCATTACATAACCGCCTCTATTTTTTTGGAATCCATCATCAAATCCTCAATAGATACAATGTATTCCAAAAATTCCATCTTTGATTGATGAAATACATTTCTGTGGCTTGATATACAAACCTACATCTCATAGCTTTTATAATACCAACTTTACATGCTTCTTGTATTTTTTTAGATTTTTTAAGTAGATCAAGATATCATCAAGATAAATCACCATGAACTTATCGAGGTATTTTTGAAAGATATCATTCATTAAATGCTAAAAGATTGCAGGTGCATTTATTAATCTAAAAGGCATGATATTATATTCAAATTATCCATACCTTGTTCAAAATATGATCTTTTATTTGTCTCCCTCTTTGATTTGTTCTAAATTATATGCTCTACAAAGATCTATCTTAATATAGATCTTGATTTGGCTAAGTTGTTCTAAAAGTCTTAAAATTAACAATAGTGGATAACAATTCTTTACCATTATCTTATTCAATCTCCAATAATCAATGCACATATCCAAGGAACCATCTTTTTTCTTCACAAAGAATATAGGTGCATCTGCTGGAGACTTTAAATGCCTAATAAAGTTCTTTGCAAGGTTTTTATCAATATAATCTTTCAACTTTGAAAGCTCATTTCAAAAAAGGTTATAAATTGGACAAAAAATTAATGTTCTTTTTTAAAAATCTATGGCACAATTATATGGTTAGTGCTCTAATAATATATCTGCATTCTTCTTCTAAAAAATATCTTAAAATTTACTATATTGCTTTGGAATATTTGCCCATGAAGTCATATCTTCTGTAGTTGAAGTTATATAAATAAGAAATGATGTATTTTCTTTGACAAATCTTATAAAAGCCCTTCTCCCAACAAATAAAGACTTACCAACTTGTGATTTTTTATAAAATTTTCTTGCAAGGATTTGTATTGAATATATTATTTTATGTAACTTCCAATCTATAGATAGATTATATTTTTTCAACCAAGAAAGACCAAGAATAATAGTATTTGAAAGAGTCTTAATAACATTAAATATAATTTGGCTACTATAGTCTTCAAATAACACTTCTATAGGCGTTATTTCATAGGTAACACTACCAAAGGATAAAGGTTGTCTATCTATTATCTTTACATGAATAGATTTGGATTTCTATACTAAAAATTTTTTATAAAGCTTAGCAAATGCTTCATCTAAAAAACAAGCAAATTCTTCTAAATCCAATAAGGCAATTGCCTAAAGCTTTTGAGGGCTAAAACACAAAGGAATTGCAAAGCAATGAGCAAGTTGAGTAGAAAGAGAAGAACTTGAATAGTTTTGGAATATTAACTTGTCTAGCCACACAATCCCTACTATAATTGAATATCTTTGTTTTCCTAAAAAATTACACTCTTAATTTTGATAATATGTTGATTTTATTTCTTCAGGCAATTATAAATCCTGTTGTCTTTTTTCCTACAATACAAGCAATTGTAAGCCCTGTTGCCTTCTTCCATTTGATGTTTCTTTTCTTGTGGACTAAGAGGTTTAAAACGTAATGCATCAAGTTGCATATCTTTTACTTTTAAATGTGAATTCAAAATGCTTGTCGATGTAGCAAGAGTGTATCAGATTGCATGTTGTCTTGCTGAAGCCCATGAACGTTAATCTTAAAAATGTTGGAATAATCAATTATCACATTTTATAGCTTAACTAATAGCTTCATTGAGCAATTATAGATCCAAAAGCAATAATAACAAATCTTTTATATCATCTCTTAGTCTCGAATAGAATTTACTCATTAAAGCTTCTTCATTCTAATTTATGTCGTATGCTAGTTGCTTAAAATCAAATGTATAGACTAATGCAAAGTGTGCCTTTGTTGCAATGCTTGGATCTTAGTTGTTGTCTAAGAAGCCTTATCATGTTCTTCAAATTCTTTTATAAAAACTTCAAAGTTGCTTAAAATTGGTGATCTCTTTTCAAATAAGAGAGCAAACCATGATCTTTTCAAACAAGGAAGCAAATCCTAGAAGGTTTTGTGAACTTCTAAAGTATATGTCTTTAATAAAAATTACAATTATTGCAAACTTTCAAGCCATTTTAAAAAGATGTGAAGAAAATTCCTTACTCATTTGAAAGCAACCAAAGTTTTTCCAAATTATACTTCACAAATAATTTAACCTTCTTAAATACTTATAGGAGTTTTTTATACAACTACCACCAATTCAACTATCTTAATTCTTACCAATGAATAATATTTAGATTCTAGTGCTACTGACTATTTAATTTATCATGGTGAATGGTTTCTAATTTATTTTCCAATATATCCATAAAAATTAATCTATTTTAGAAATAATATATTTTAAAAAATCTATTGAACTTATTATATTTGATAAAAAATCAAATCCCTTTAACTTAAAGTACCATAGAATGGATCATGTTAATTTTAAAAAATTATCTATTATTTAAAATCTCATATAGTGTATAGATTTCCAAATCAAGCTCTTAATTTTTTCAACTTTTATGAAAGTTGTATAACTAAAAAACAAACTTTTTCACAAAATGCCTTCTATTTCCTATATTCCAACAATGGGAACACTCACATATCTAAGTGTTATTTTAAGACTAGACTTGGCATATGTAGTTGGAGAGGTCAGTCAATACAATGCCAACTTTAATAAAATACATTGGAATGCAATCAAATACATAATTTATTATTTAAAAGATACACCAAATCAAGGCATATTTTATAGTTCTAATATACATACATTTGAAGGTCCTATAACTTTGATAGATTATACAAATGCTAATTGGGCAAGAGACACAAACGGAAGAAAATCCACATTTAGATATATATTTATACTTATAAATGGTATAATTAGCTAGAATAATAAAAGAGAATCAACTATTATCTTGTCTAGCATAAAAATTAAATGTAAAGGAGCCATAGAAGCTTGTATGGAAGTTTTGTGGCTATGGCAATTAATAGAAGATTTTAAATTTCTTCAACTTTCATCTACAATACTTAACTGTAATAACCAAAGTTCCATTGCTTTAATAAGAAACCGTCAATTTTATGCAAAAACTAAGCATATCAAAATTTAACACCATTTTATTAGAAAAATAGTACAAGATAACAAGATACTTATGAAATATATTCATACTTCAAAAAATATTGCTAATATATTCATCAAAAGTTTAACCAAAAAAAACATCAATCTTGTCTTTCTAAGCTTGATGTTACAAAGCATATATATTATTAATTTATAAATATATAAGAATATAAATAATTATAGTCTAACAATACTTCAAGCAAGAGTATGACATTGAATAGGACAATCTCAATAAAGAAACTAAATCTTAAACTAAATATTGCAATAACGGCCCTCCAAATCAAAATATTGTGATGTAAAATTTAGGTGTGCAATCCCAGAAGAACACATCAATGTAGGAGTGGCAACAATTATGCCAAGAGTATGCTATTAAATCTGAACTTTGGCAACTGCCTCTTGTTTGGGCTTTAGCTAATCTTTCAATTGCCATGTGATTGAAAGAAACAATGTTTTTTCTAATATTTTTAATGGAATTTCCATTCTATGGAATGAAAACACTATTGTGAAAGCTCTTATAGTTAATCATTAAATATTATTTTAGATATATGCATAGTTTGAAATATTCCTTAAAAACTTAAGAACATTTGTTTGGAGTGCACTACAAGTGAATTGTATAAACAATATTGAAATTTCTTGAATAGTACTTTTGATGTGTTTTATTTTATTATATTTTATTATTGAAATTTTTTTAGGATTAGGCAAGGTTTAATAAATAAGTATATATTTTTAAATATACTATATTTATTCAATTTTTTGAAAAAAAATTATTTATTTATTTATTATAAGTAGTATAGAAAGGCAAATTAATACAAAATTATATGTTTCTATAATTGAAATTATATGGTGTTATTTTCTATACAATGATTTAACTTAGGTATGTGAACAAAATTATCATTGGCACTTACATATACCTTATGAATATTATGCTTGTCTAAAGATAAATGACAAATATAATTAATAAGTATGTTTAATAAATCTTCATAGTATTAAAGATTTTTAAATTTTATTTAAGAAATATAGAATTATTAAGGATGTGTATCTTCTTAAAGATTATTTTGTTAGATGTGTCTTTTATTATAATTGTCTTGCTTTGTATTTGACATTTGTTAGCTCTTATATTAATTTAGATATTAAATAAATAAGATTTATAAAGAATATTAATTTGATATTTACCACTTATGATTGCAACTATTATCTTTGGTTTTGTACTCATTATTATTTTTATTTGTTGAATATTATAAAAATAAAGAATAATATTCTATTATTAAAGAAATATCTTCATTATTTTTTCTCATCTTTTACTATAAGATTTGTAATGTAATACTTTCTTACAAATAACATCTACATTGATTAATTTTTCCTTAAAAGTTTTGAAAGATTTTATTATTAATCTTAGGTATAAAAATTAGATTTTTATCTTTTGATGATGTTTCTAGTAATTGTAAATTATGTAGGTATAATATAATTCTTATTGAGTTTAAATAAAGTAGAGGTACGATTATAATTTTTTTATCATTATTAAACTTATAGCTTAATTGATTTAAAGATAAACACATGAATTACAACACATGGAGTGGATTATGTATATGAGAAGGTTTTTATATAGGTTAGTAATATATTAATGAGCATAATTGATCTTTTTATTAATAACCAAAAAATTTAGCCTCAAAATTACTATAAAGAAGAAGCTCAAATAAAAAATATTAGTATCCAAAACATCTAAAGTCTTATGCTTAAATTCAAGATAACATAGTTAAAATTTAAAATAAAGATAGAATTGGTAGGTGGTCCAAAAAGATCTAAGGTATGGAAGATGGAAAAAAATTAATAATATTTCTTTAATATATTAGACATTAGAGTTAAATCTAAACAGCAAAAGTTATGCCTTCTTACAATTTTTGAAAGAACTTAGAAGAAGGAAAAAAAAAAAAAAAAAAAAAAAAAATGCTTCCAATTTATAATAAAGCATTTATTATGGCTTTTTTTGGCTACAAGATTTACAAATAATATTATTAGTAGTCTCTTTGGATTCCTAATAAAGAATAAAAAAAAATAGTAATGTTAATTTATAAGTTTAAAGTGTAAGGAAGTCAAGGCCTTACTTTAAAATTATACAAAATATTAGACGTTAAAAGGAGCTTTGCTCTAAAAAATAAATAAAATTAAAAATACAATTGATTTTCATGTTTTGACATACTTGTGTAGTGATCATATAAATCTAAAAATATTGCTGCATATTATTTTTCTAATTTATTCTATATATTTAAAGAATTTGTTTTGTAATAGTGCCATATGTTTTGAGATTATCTTATAATCAATTCTTATTGCAAGAGATTATATGCCATAGTATACAACATGGATGCATGTGTATTTATTTATATAACTTTATATACTCTTGTTGATTTGATCTTATCACTTTAATTCCATTTCAATTAATTGTGGTTTGCATGTATAATAATTCATCTCTTTAAATTTTAGACTAAATTTATGATTCTTCATGTTATTATAAAAAAACCATAATTATTTATATTTATATAGTTTTTGGAACTTCAAGCCTAATATTTTGTATAATTTTAAAGTAATTATTTGATGGACTTGTTGATTCATTATAATTGTTATATATATTTCTATATTTGAAATAAGTACAGATAACTATTATAATATCTTAAAAAAAGTCTCTTATATTATTTTATTATTTAAAAAAATATATAATTTAATATAAGAAATAATAAGCCTTCTTTCATAGATTCAAAGCCTAAAGTTAAAGATATTCAAATTTATTCTAAAAATGTAAAGACTTATGTAAGAAATGAAGAATCATGCACTAGTATTAAAGAAAAGCATGTTGCACAATATATTCTCAGTTGTTGATGTTTGCAATGTCTATGATTTTTTTTGCATGCATGAGTTTATATCACTATTAATGCATAAATATTGTGCATACATATTCCAATCTAAGACCCCAACTAAAACATTTCTTACTTCTAAAAGACATTATTCTTCTTCTTCACAACCTTAGAAGATAATTTTATCTATCCATTGTCTACACTCTTGGAATGTAGCTTAAGATGTTGGATTAACCAAATCTTATTCAATAGAAGTTAAGTAACTTTTTATATTCCTAGTCATTTCTAAAACACATTATAAGCAAACAAATAAACTAATTTTTTTTAAATATTCTATAATTAGGTTATATAATCTCTAAAATATTCTTAAGAGATTTAAAAAAATATTTATATTTTACAAAAAAATACTATTTTTAATTTAATACTTCTAGTAATCAATTCAAAAATATAAAGATGTTTGCGTATAATAACTAAGTTGAATAAAAAAGGCACCTTCCATATTTTACTATATTTCTATTAAACTCAAAACATTTAAAGATCTTCTAGTACAATACATCATATTTTCTTTGTATTAAAGACTATAAATCTAAAAAAAATTTAAAAATATGTTATAAAAAACTATAGTTAGAATATAAAAAATATTAAAATTCTATATTACAATATTGGTTAATTTATGTGAACTTCATTAATGGTACTTGGCTATTAGAGTGATTATAGACTAAATGCCAATACATTTAAAAATTGCACAATTATGTCCAACTAAGGCAAATTTTTATATTGATGTTAAGAATTTGTTTTGATAAAAATTATTATATTTAGAAATCTTAGAAGATCTTATATTTATTTATAACTTTAATGTAATAGTATCTATTAAGTGATATTATAAAACTTTCAAAGTTTTATAATATAATGTGTACAATAACCATATTGCAACTAAAATATTTAACTATCTGATATGTTGTTTAACTACTTTTTATTTGGATGAAACATAATTTAATAATTGACTATATAATAGAAAAGTATATATAATATTTATATAAAATTTTAAATAATATAATTTAAATTTAATAAAATAAAATTATACAATAAATTTTAGAGATAAATTTTATTAATAAATAGGATTAGGTTGTGGTGGTATTAAATCAGATTAAGGGTTAAAAAAAATTAATGACTTAAAAAAAGAATATAAGATAAAATTATATATTTATTAAAATAAAAAATAGTAATATAAATCATTTAAGTTTAAGAATAGTTAAAATAAAAGCTAAAAATAATTTTCTAAAAAAAACTATGAAATTATAATAGAATTTTAATAATATTTCATATTAGTATGTCCAAATTATTTAAGGTAGATGTAGTGTGGAGTCATTATAAGGCATTCATGTATCTTAAATTAGCATTAAAGTCCTGTAGAAGATTAAGATGTTTTAATGAATAAATAAAATTATTTTTTGCTATAATATATATATTTAAAACTATTTAATAGCTTACTAAAAATATATAGAGAATTAATAAATATTTGTTAACTCTTCTTAAAGTATTTACAATGTATAATTTATATTTTTTATAAATAAGTAGATGTATATGGCTACAAAATAAGGTGTTAATCTATAAAAACTTTAATTTTGATATAGATATTTATATGTATATAATTATATATAAATAAAGATGTATATGATAATCATAAATTTAAATAATAATATATTTTGATTATATCTAATAAAATATTTATATATATATAAGTTTTTTTAATTTTTTAAAAAATTATTAATAATAAGTAAAGTTATATAAGTCCTTTATAATAATTATATTTTTGAGTAATTCAAATCTATATATATATATATATATATATATATACACACACATATATAGCTAATTTAACCAACCTAGTAAGACTTTATCTCGATGATGTATATATAATTCACAAATTTCCAAAAAAATTCCAAATTTTAAAAATACAAAATATATTAGCACAATTTTTAAAAAAAAATACAAATTGAAATTAATTATATAATTAATTTTTATTAAAATTTAATTTTTTGTTTTAGATCTTAGAGATTAAAAATGGCTTGATCTAAAATTCTGTAAATTAGAAATTCTGTAAATTCAATTCTTATGTTATTTTATTTTAAAAGATACAAGAACACTTTATACTTCTGATAGTCTTTTTATTGATATCAATAGAAAATTTATAAAAATTCACAAATAAACTCAAAAAATATCTATATTGTATTACACAATTTTTATTTAATTACTTCACAATTTCCGTATATATTTTTGTATGAATAGTTGATTTTTTACAAAAATACATATAAGTTATTCAATCATCAAAATATAATATTTTTTATTAAAAAACCTTAATAAGATTTTATTTGAAAAAGACATTCATTTATTTGCATGATTATAATGATATTACCTAGTTTACTTTACTTATCATACATTTCAAAAAATCTTCCTAATTAAATATCTAATTTTACTACTATCACATAAATAAGCATTATATCCTAATTATGTATATCTTAGATTAACTATTATTCCATTATAATTACTAATCTTTAATACAAACTACTATACACAAATCTATGGCAATCTCCTTGTATAAGGACAATACATTTTCAATTATGTATAATCAAAAACTTATCTATTCTTTTGCTTCAAATGGTAAAATATACTCTTATATTTAAATATTTATTGTAAAATTTTAATTTTTAAAATATTAAAATATTAATATATTTAAATTTTAAATATCTTTTAGTTTTAATACTAAGATATCTAAAACAATATCCAAGCAAAGCTATGTATTTAAAAAAATTCATATATATATATATATATATATATATATATATATATACATATATATATATACATATATATATATATATATATATATATATATATTAAATATCGATATCCATCTTAATTATATATTTGTATTTAATAAGTATACCAAAAAATTAGTAAAGTACCTAAAAAAGGCTATTATAAAATTATTCTTTTCTACTAGTCAATACTATAATATTATCTAATATAAAAAAGAATAACTCAAAAAACATTCCAACTCTATATATTAAAATCCTAAATCAAAAAATCAAACAAAAAAGAAGAAGTTATAATATAAATAATTTTATATTAATAAAGCATATTAAAGATCTAAATTAGTATATAAATATGGCAAAAAATAGTAACTACACATACAACAACTATAATAATATTTTTTATTAATATTTAAGCTTATCTATAATAAATAAAATAATTAATTAACTTTAGAAATTTAAACTTAAAATTATGAAATAAATTGTATATAATATTTTAAATTTTTTTAAAAAAGATCTATACCTATAAAAATAATTTAACAACTAATAATTATTTTTTATTTTGATAAAATCAATCCACCATTATTTCTTTAAATTAAATTCAAAATTTAGAATGATTTAATGGATCTTCTACAATCAATCAAATAATTAAATAAATAAAGATATAAAAATAATATAAATTTATTAAGCTCCTTCAAAATCTAATTGTGGATGTAAAACCAACATAAAATTAAAAAATATTAGCCAATGTTTAAGAAGATCTAAAAAAATTTAATCTTATCAAATAATCATATATTTTTTCTTATTTTCATCTAATATTATTTATAAATATAATAAATATTTTTTATAATTAAAATTATAGTTTACAATCTATTTAATTTTATAGTTTTTTAATAGTCTTTATGCTCTTAATATTAAACAAAGAATTAGATCCAAAAGAAATAAGTATCATTCTTAGTTGTTCATGTATTGGCCTAATACAGACAAGAAATAAGTTCTAAAAGATTATTATGATATTAAATCTATCTTAATTTAATTAAAATTATAATTGAGATTAATTATTAAAAAATTTAATATTAAATACTTAATAGATTTGATAAGAAGAAAAAAATTATAAATTAAATTAAATTAGTAATATCTATTCAATAATATTAAATTAATATATTAACATATATACTAAATTATTATCTTACATGTAATATTAATAATAAATAGATTTTTTTAAATATTAAGTTTTAAAAATTATTAATCAATCATTTTTATAATAAATTACTTAGAAGTTGTGGAATGCTATTGTATATATTTTAAGATTAGGGCACAACTGATTGTAGTACCAAAACAACAATTATCAAAAGAATAACTGTGCAAAGTGTAATTTGCAATTATTTGTTCTACAAACTAGTGTAATTTTAAAACTTATTTATCTTAAAAACATACAAGAGCATACTTATTATATATATATATATATATATATATATATATATAATTTTTTACATAATATATAAAAAAAATTAAATATTATTTACAAGTAAATCTAAATTTTTATCTTTTTAAAAAAATAATATGTTATAAGTACATCATTTGATTCCAAAGCTCAATTCAAATAAAAGATAAGCTTTTTTAATGATTTATTTTTTAAAAATCTATAAATATAATTTATATATATTTAGTTTATATAAATATTCAATAAATATCTCATATATTCTTTTATTTAAAAATATTGAAGAAATTATTTTTTAAAACACCATTCAAGTTCCTATTCTTTAAAAAAAAAAATTAAAGGATGTACTCTTTATTTTGAAAAAGAAAATTTAAGTTAGATACATTAATTTTTATTTTAATATAAAATAAATGCTTGTTTCAATCTACTAAAATCAATCAATGCAATTTGATGTAAATTTTTAATAAATTAATTAAAAGAGATAAAATAATTAAACTATTACAATGTTTGATATGATTTAAGCTATAATTATTAAGTATAATTTAATAAATTTTAATAATTATTTTTATTATTTAAATATGATTTTTTTATAAGTAATATGACATCAAATATAGTAATGTGTGATAATCTACACTTTTGAGAAGGGGTGGGGTGAAATCTTGAGAGAGAGGGGGGAAAGCGGACCTCAATCCTCAGAGCACGGGTATCAACTGGGGAACCCCATCGCCGTGGCCATCAGCATCATGATGGTGATGGAGATGGTGCAACACAGACAGATAGACAGACAAGGAGGCCATGCATGGCAATGACGAGCCAGAGAGAGGAATCAATGCCCCATTCAAGCGCGTGTGGAACTCCAGACCCCGGGGAGTTTCGGTTCCTATGAAATCGAAGGCACCCGACCCGGCCCACTCCCTCCCCTTCCCTTCCCTTCCCGCGGCCCTAATAACTTCACCGAAGCCTAGGGCAAGCTCCTAGTCCCCGTCCCTATTCCCGTTTGGAGACGAACGAAGACCGTCCAGAGAGACGACGGAGACCGAGACGGAGACGAAGAACAAGAATCGCGGTGACTGCCGCGTGACTTGATTCTGCCAGCGTGCTACCCAATTGCTCCATCGCGGCCTACATCGTTGATGGGGAATCACGAGCTTGGATATGGTGGCCATTGGCTGATGCTGCCGTAGAAGGGTGCGGGGAGGGCAGAGTCGTCGTCAATCATCAGCTGGGACGAACTTCTGGCCGCATTCTTTACGACCGGCTATGGCGGAGTGCCACTTCCACTTTTGGATTCGGGATGATGATCATCATCATCATCATCGACAGCACCAGCACCAGCAGGAGTATCCCAGCAGCAAACTCTTGGTCGCGATTGCGTAAGAGACTTTCTGTGCAGGTGCTGTGGTTTTGGACATACAGTGGTATGGCAGTGATGGGATCGAAACGGGGTGGGGGGCAGGGACAGGGCCTGTAGGTTAGGGGAACGCTGTACCGCGAGACGACGACTAGTTTGGAGTGCTAGTTTACGGGATAAGTTTAGTATCTAGGTTTGGGAGGGAGATTCGGCTGGTGGGCTTGGAGGATGGACCGCGGAGAGGGCAGTAGAGGATAGCGCTTGAGCACAGTAGGGCGTCGGATGGTGGCAGCATGTTGAAGATTCGAGGTGCGTGGTGTGGCGGTGCTTTTTTTTTTTTGCTCAAGGGGGCACAGCATATTAGGGTGATGATGAAGATGACGAACGATGATGTTGATGTTTCCCTTTTGAGAGTCCTCGTGAGAAGGAAAGGGATCGTTTGGGTGGGAGGGATGTGAGCGTGGCAGTTGTACGGTGCGGGAGAGTGGGAATGTTTTTGTTGTGTTCGTGTCGATAGATTTGGGGAGTCTTTGGTGACGGCTAATAGACAGACAGTTGTGTGAGAAGGTAGTTCCGAGGGCAGAGGTGTCAGAAGGTTCATTTGGTGTTTTTATTTTTATTTTTATTTTCTGTCTCTGTGGTCTGAATTTTGTGCAGTGTCGATTGAGATAGCGTAGTAGGGCATGGAAAGCACATGATGCAATTTCTGAATCCCTAATTAATGGCGTTTTAGGTAGGTCAGACGTTGTGAAAGAGGGTAATAGTAGGTGTTCTTACGCGGTAGAGTTGCAGGCATATGGAATGTGGAAGATGGCAGAGAATTTTAAATGCAATGTAAGCTCTGCGTGAATGTCTCGGATCCCCTGACACTTGGCTTGTAGGTTAACGCTTGTTTTTAATCTTCTGTCACAGAAAAGAGTATTCGATTCAGATTAGAAAGGACGAGGTTCTGGATTAGAGTTCTGAAGAAAGTAGTTGGGCCCTTGTGTGTGATCAATCGATTTAAAGCTCTAGGTTGTGCAATGCAGGTGTTCACTATTGTTGTGAAGGTTGCTATCATGATGGTGGAATGACCGTTGGCTCTGAATTGTTATGAACCATGGACCACCTCTGGTTTTACCTTTGAGGGTTGATGGAGAACTCACTTTCCACTCTCAGTTTGGGAATTAGAACGCAGAGTTTGAGTGGAAGACGACATCAGATAGTAAGGGGTAGGTCCATAATTCGTTGACGGATTTGTCACACAGTTATGGCTCCTACTGTAAATTATTCAGATTCTGATGGGAGGGAAACTCTGGAGGGGAATCATGTGACGGGCTTTCCAAAAGAACGAGAAGGTATTGTGTCGTCCACCGTCGAGACAGGTGAAATGGAGAAGCCTGAATCGAAGTTAAGCAGTGAAATTTCCGAACAAGGAATGGCATCAGAGATCCCTTCCTTGAACGACGGGAGGCGACGGAGCTCTCGTCTCAAGGGCAAGGCTTCTTCAATACATGCGGGTACTGGCGGTGGGAGTCCCCCTGTTATTAAACAGCCATCAGGTAGTGGAAAAAAAGGAAGGCGGAAAAAAGCTCCTACAGCAGAGAGTGTGCAATGCATTGGGGATTTGGTTGAGGAATCGAAGAACGATGTTAAAGTCGGAGCTTTCCATCAGGATTCGGCCATGAAACCTGAGAACGCAGGTGCTAGTCCAGTGGATGTTAGAACCCTAGTAGGTTGCGCTTCGATTTGTGGGGAACCGACATTGCCACATGAGACTTGTGAAGCGAAAACGGCAAGAGTTAAGAAACTAGAGGACCTTGATATCCTCGATGATCCTCTTTGTGTGGTTAAAGAGGGTGCTGGAACCACTGGACCCGCCTCAGATAGAAAAGGGGATTTTTGTGACAGTAATATATTTGAAAATCTTCAAAGTATTGTGATATTACATCCAGAAGAGAATGCAATCCACAATGAGGTTCCCAGTACATCCAGAAGCGAGGCCCGGGGAATGATTGAAATACGAGTTGCAGATTTGCCGGAGGCGAACCTAAAGGATGGAAAAAGTAGGCAAGGATGCACCGGACTTATCAATGCTAATTCTGAAGGTATAAGGCCTGTGATATCCGCTCATAAGGATGTCACAGACCGAATAGACGTTCAAGCACGTTGTGAAACCATTTTTCAAACCCCCAAGGATCTGACAGAAAATGAGGCACAGCCTCAAGTGTCGGATTCTAAAGAGGAGGGTGCTTCGAGAGAGAGTAATAGCGCCTCAAAAGCAGGCGAAGACGCATTCAAACTAAATGGGAATGACGGAGAGGATTCGAGTTCTGTGACCTCTCGGGATGACGTCGCACACACCACAGCTGTAAGCGTAGATAAAGACAGTAAGGTCACGTGTGGTGATAACGCAAGAGGTGGTAAGCCCCCTAACGGGCTTCCTCTTTCCTTTGTCGTCTTTTCTAGTGCTCGATCTGCCATTCCTGTCTTTTTGTTTGTGCGACATCAGATGATAAGAAAGTAAATCTACAGATACTGCTACTGGTCCTTTGCAAACTGCTCCAAATGTTCAGTGGGATGTGTAGACAATTGAGTGTTTTGAATCGTTTGCAGGTGCTATAAAACTTGCATCGAAGGCCTCATCAAGCGATGTACACATGGCCAGGAGTTCTGAATTGCTAGCAGAAAAGACCAAACACTTACAATCTGGGAAAGAGATTTCTATTTATTTTGAGGAGACGCATGAATATGATGACCATGTGGGAAGTAGAAGCAGTTCAGAGGCCAAAGTTTCAAGGGTATGTACTTCCAAAAGCAGGACATTAACTCTCGGTTCTCAGGCCTTAGAAAATGGGAATGATGGTAATCAAAAGACATCCTCAAGTCCTTTGGAAGGGAGAGCGACGTTGCTGACAGCTTTTGAAGCTGCCTGCCCTCGATCAGGTAACATATTTTACAACTAAGTCACATGTGCTAAAAACTATAGAACTAACTGGAAAATTTGACTGACCTTCAAAATAGTTTTGGTTAGCACTGTCATTCACACCGTGTAGTCCTTCGAATTGTATGTGTGTCTCTTTTGTTTTATTTTTCAAAAAATACACAAGTTCAATTTTTGAAATTTATTGTTAGTTTGTTATAGTGAGGATGATTGACGTAGAGAAAATAGTTGGGAAGTGATATGAATCAAAACATTTTCTGTTCTAGGTTTTAAGTGAAGTTTTCTGGCATGAGGTACTGAGTGGTATTCACAAGACTAAATCATCACTGCCTTTTCTTCTTTTCATCAGGTGGAGCAGAAGGTTCTTTGCTGCTTGGCAAAAAATCCGACTCACTCAAATCAGTCAATCAAGAGATAGGCGTATCCACTGGTGATGTTCCGGGTGCCGTGAAGGCTGACAGCAGTGTTGGTGAGTTGCTTCATACTCTTTGACCGGTTTGAATCTTCAGGGTTAAGCCTGATTCTTTTTTCTTTTTTTTGAGATTTTTTTTCTCCTTTCCGCTGTCTATTTTTTAGAGGTCCTTTACTAATGCCTTAATTGTGTTATGTCAGTGGTTACACAAAGTCTCTCAAGGCAGACTGAAAATACTGCTGGTGGAGAAGACGATTCGAGTGGTGTAACTGAGGGTGATGAAAACACTACTAGTGAGAAGGTGGGTGAGAGCATTAGCATTGACTCTAAAGCTGGATGGGTTAAGTGTGACGATTGTAAGAAGTGGCGTAGCATTCCAGTGGAGCTTGCTGAGAAGATAGGGGACACAAATGTGTACTGGTAAATTTTCTATTTTTGAGCTTTGGGCTGACACGCAAGAATCTATGATAGATTTATCTGATTTGTCTGAAATTTGGCTGATGATTGTTTCAGTAGTTTACTGTAGTTATTTGATAATTTTGTTGAGATTGTTACCTTTCAGAATATTTTCAAATAGGTTTGATAACCCATAGGGATTATCTTAAAGTCAATATTTTAATAGCGATCATCTACGAAACAGGTTGGATGCCCACTATTGGATCAGATTCAGTATTAGTGCAAGGAACCATTTTATGTTATTCTGACTTATTAATTTTCCACTTGCTAGCATGACATCTTCAAGTAGGATGCAATTTGAACTTTTTCAGTCGTCAGAACAGAAGTTTAATGTCTAGTATCTAGTGTGTGGTAACTGTCGCTTTATTAGGTATTAATATTGGGAAAATATTGACTGTTAATTACTATGGACTTGAGAGCAACTATGCTGGACACTACCTGCTGAAGAACCCTTGTTGAGCATAGGGTTACTAGTATTGGATAAGGACAAGTTTTTTTTGTAGTTTTTATCGAAGACTAAGCGAAACTCCTTTCTGCAGGTCATGTAAGGAGAATCCGAATAAGCAGTTCGCAGATTGCTCTATCCCTCAAGTGAAAAGTAACGAAGAAATAAATAGAGATCTAGGAATTTCTGAAAGTTCCTTTTGTGATGAAGATGAAGATGGAAAAGAAGATGAAACCTGTGATTCTAAGCCCATGTATAATGGTGTACAAGGTGCGAGAATGATTTATGTTCTGTTGCCATTTTTGCTATTTGTACAGGATTTCATTTAATATCATGCAATTCATAACCTTAGTTTTGACATGACATTGTATGGGTTTTTATTTGGGACTTTTGAGATGGAGTGTTAAGCTGTGGCAGAGAATGGACAAGCTGTGTGGACTCTTATAAAGCGAAATATTTTCAAACACCGCAACCAAAAACACCAAGATGCTGATGAGGTAGTGAATTCGCATTTGAATGAGTTCGCATTCTTGAAACCTGTTGTTTGGATGTGAACAAAGCGAGTGCAATTAACAGTGTCTGTTTTTTGGTGATTAAAGTTTTCACTTTCTTTTTCCCATAGGCAATGGTATGTCAGTGTGCGCCCCCTAAACCGGGGGAAGTTGGCTGCGGCGAGGACTGCTTAAACCGAATACTCAATGTCGAGTGCTTGCCGCAACAATGTCCATGTGGACCATTGTGCACAAATCAGCAGGTGAGTAAAGAATGTTGGCTTTCCTGTAATGTAGCGCTTGATGATTCCTACATTCCAGTATTTTCTTTTTGGTATTATGGATTAGAATTTGTATCGTTCTTTTATTTTCTTTATTTTCTTTTTGCGCGAAAATAAAGTTTGTTTACTTTGATGTCTTATGTTGCAGTTCCAAAAGCGGACTTATGCAAATGTGCAACTATTTCGATGCGGGAAAAAAGGCCATGGACTTCGAGCCCTGGAGAACATATCAAGGGGTACATTTATCATAGAGTATGTTGGGGAGGTACGTCATTTTTTCCCTCAAGCAAGCTTGATTTCTTTATTTCCTCTGTGTTAGGTCCTGCATGATGATTGTTGGTGTGATGTCAAGGTCCCTGGTAGTAGAAGTATTATATAATGTGTAATCTAATCTTTATGCGGATGAGTTGTGTTATGTTCAAGATTTGTTTTCTTCTCATCTGTGCCTTTGCATTCTTTTTCTGTCTTATCATGTGGCTTACCTTTCCTTAGTTGTCCGCTTCAGTTAGATCGTCTTTGACTTGTGCAATGACACTTGCTGATTTGCTTCTTCTTTTTCCAGGTGTTGGACATGCCATCATTTGAAGCGCGTCAGAAGGAATACTCGATGAATTCTCAAAAGCATTTCTATTTTATGACGTTGAGTGCCAATGAGGTAATCTCTTGTCTTGACATTGTTATCTCTTTGTAGAAAGATGAACTTGAGGTTTAGCAGTACAACTGTGGACCTTTCGACGCAAGTCTATGTCGTCCTCGCCACTTGTCAAATAATTATTGTTATACTCAGAGATGTCTAGTTCTTTGAATTGCCATGAAGTACAATTCTTAGTTAAAGTTAAGTCCTAAATTTTGTGCTTTCTATCATACATGAGAGTTTTGAAGACAAGCGATGTGGATGAACGCATCAGATTTTGAAATGAGACTCATCAGCTATAAAGGGGATTTCGGTTTTGCAGATTATTGATGCTTGCAATAAAGGCAACTTGGGGCGTTTTATTAATCATAGTTGTGAGCCCAACTGTCAAACGGAGAAGGTACTCGAGTTGAAATTCTGTAACTAGTGGTGCGATAAAGCTGTTTTGTGGTGCTGAAGGATGTTATCTTGTTTCTGTGCTCTCCCTTGTTCTGAAGATATCTGAATTGTTAAATCCTGGAAATAGTAGATTCACTCAGTTATTAGACTTGTTTATCGTATATTTTTTTGGTATACTCGCCTTTTCTACTCGAGCTGGAACTGGAAGCTTCACTCAGTTTTTTGTCAATTGAACTGATTATATTTCACCATTATGGATCATATAGTCGCAGAGTGACACAGAGGTTCGCAGAAAGTTGGTGCAGATGAATTATCGGGAGGAACTTTTATAGTGGTCTGTCTTTTTCTCACTTGATGTGCGTTTGGTTGTAGTGGATGGTGGACGGTGAAGTCTGTATTGGGCTTTTCGCTATCCGTGATATAAAAGAGGTACCTCTTTTACTGTCCCTTGTGGAAATCTTTTTAATTTTTAGGTTGATAATGATGGATAAGACTTCGTTTTTAATATTGCTTGTTTTTGTTGGAGCTCTAGATTACCTCAAATATGAAGCATCGAAGGCAACACTTTGTTTTAACAACATTGATTAATCTTTGTATAAGTAGCAAGTAACTAAACGTTGTCGTATCGCTGTCGCCAGGGAGAAGAGGTCACCTTTGATTACAACTTTGTACGTGTTGGTGGCGCTGATGCCAAGAAGTGTGAGTGTGGTGCAAGTAAATGTCGAGGTTTCATTGGGGTTGACCCAGACACTCCACAGAACGTTGTGGATGTTGATAGTGATGATGGAGAGGATCCAGAACCTATCATGTTATACGCAGAAAGCGATGAGGAACGTGATATTGCAGCCGGGAAATCAAAAGAAGGGGCGGCAAAGAAAGCAAGAATAACAGCAGGCAGTGAGAGCATGTACAATAACAATTGGAAATTTGGAGGAGTCAAACGTAAGTTTTACTCAGAAAGAGCGAAAGACCTGGAAAGCCCGAAGAGATCAAGACGAGTAAAGACAGCAGCAGTTTCTAAAGTGGGAAGCTACAGATCAGCACCATCAAGACTTTTTGCTGGCTCTCGCTTTGCAATTCGCAATACTTACCACAGTGATGGTATGAGACTGGCCACTTTACACATTTCTCATTATTTGCTTTGTTTTATCATGTCTTACCTTTTTCTTGGTTCTACTTGTTCATGTTACGGCGAAGTTTTATCGTTTTTAAATCTCTGGGAATACTTGTTACTACCTGTTGTGTAGCATAACACTTAGTAACATTCTCACATTTTGAATGGTTGTAAAAATCTGAGTTCCTTGTGTACAAGCATGGCAACACATGTCTGTAATTCTTCAGCATATGGAATGAGTAAGTGTACACTCGTGCAAACCTCGTGGTTAGAAATGATTAGTTATTATCCAATGGTATCGCAATTCTGTTAGTTATGTTCTGCTCTTGTTTTGCAGTTGAGGAGAAATTGGGAGAATTGACGAATGAGTTTGGAGGGCTTCGAAAACAAAAGGTTAGTCATTGATGCCCCTACATCAATTCTTGATGCTTACGTTAGTGGTCCAGATCTTTGAAGCGCTCGAGATATTATGCCTGTTCTGTTCTGTTCTGTTCATTCCGAAATATTTAGTGATCCCTGATATGATGGTCACTTGTGGTCGCAGGACGCTGCAAAACAGTATCTAAAGCTCTTGGTGCTTACAGCAGCTTCTGGTGGCAATGTGAACGGGGCTGCTGCCTGCAGGTTTGTGATTCATTTATTGTGTTTTTTAGCTCTTTTGTAGTTGTTGTGTAGTAATAATCAAGTTTGTCGATGCTTCAATTTGAACTTTATGAGCAACAAAATTTGAGTGGGAACAATCCTGAATAGTTTCTGCATGGCAGCAGTGCTCGTGACCTATCGATGCTTTTGGAGGCACTTCTCAAGACTCAAAAGTCGAGTTTGCTGAAGGACATCATGGACAAGAATGGTATGGATATAGATTGCTGTTCTATTAGTTCTTGCAGTCTTACTTTATGACGCAACGTTAATAGATACATACACAAGTTGCGTTTGTAATTTCATGGAGTTCATAGAAGTCCTTATCATCTTAGTACCGTACCATACCTATGAATTGAAGCACGATGAACGACTTTAGATCAAACGCCGTGAATGTCTCAATTTCTGTCTATATTGTGGCGCGGAGGTGCAGGTTTACAGATGTTTCACAACTTGCTTAAGCAGTTTCGGAAGTCGTTCGAGAAAAGACCAATCCTTCGGAAGCTGCTTAAGGTTCTAAGCTTCACTCCGAACTGCCTCTCATGATCTGGCCTCCTATAAATGCTTCTTTATGAGCGTGTACCGGCAGTCACGTCCAATTGCTATAATGATGCGTGCTTGAATGTCTAATGCTGATAGTCCGCATTTTCCTTGCAATTCATGAAGGATAAGTTGATGGTAGTGCAGATTTAATTGCAGCCCTTTTACTCTTAGTGCTAAGATGTACAATGTGCAGGGAACATGTATTTTCTCTATGTTCAATATGAGATGTTTTTAATACTAATGTATTATAGTTTCTATGTTAAAGGTTTTGGATCATTTAGCAAAAAGGAGAGTTTTAACAGTGGAGCACATTTTTAGCCCTCCGCGATCAGGCAATGAATGGTAATTCTGTTAACACTTGTTGGTGGGGTTAATTGTATTATACTTGTCTCTTTTTTTTTTTACTATCACTGACTTTTCTTGCCATCGTGCAATCATCTGAGTGATTAGCAATAATATGTTCACCGCCTGCTGACCATGGTTCTGACCATAACCATGTGTGTATGTACAGCTTTTCCGACACACTCTTTGACCTTTCCAGGCATGATGATATGGAGGTATTTTTCAGTCTGATTTTATTCTTTTCTTCGACATGAATGTTGTGATGGTAGTGGAGCTTGTCAGGTCATGTATGCGTCAGGAAATATGGCATTTGGCATAAATTTCTTTGTCTGTGAAGATGTTCATATGTTGACCCTCGAATTAATGATGCAGGTTCAGAATATGGCCCGTAATTTTCGGAAACTATATGTCCCACCGCGGCCTCATAAGCCTGTTGTAAACAATGAACGGCCCCTAGTTAAACCACCTTTGCCACAAACGACTGTTACCCTCCCCTCACCCTTAGTGATGGAGTCTCCTCAAGTAGGCTCATCGGCTAATAATTCAGTGGAACAGCCAGTAGAAGGTAACTCAGCAAACCCCACTACAGGAAGTAGGCGGAAAAGGCCAAGTAGGTGGGACACTGTTACAGATTCTGAAACACCCTATGAAGCAAGGGTGCCATTAGGGACGCCAAACCCAGCGCTGTATGGCGCTGTCCATCATCAGCAAGTCGGTTCATCAGAGCAGGGTACTTCCAGCTTCATACCCAGAAGTCATCTTTCAGCAGCTTCAGGTTCGCAACAAACATCTACGACTATTTCCTCTGATCACTCACAAAAGCCTTCAGTATCTTCAACGCCAGTAGGAATACCAGGACGAGCTTCAGGACCCCCTCCACCTGTTCAACATCATGGTGGTCATCATGTAGTTCAGGCTGGGGGATTGCAACATCAAGGTTTTCCACCTGGTCATATTCCCGTTCCGTTGCCTGGTCAAAGACCAGCCATTTCTCCTGGGCCCATACACTTGGGCATGCCTAGGAATCCCATGGGTAATGATGCGCCTGCAACGTCACAAAGACCATGTACTGGAGGGAAGCTGCTGAGACCAGATATGATATCTGGACCACACCCTATGCAAGGCGGCCCCTTGCAAATACCAGCAGTCGGTATGCATCCTTTACCTTATGCATACCATCGAGGTCACCCTAACCAGGCTGCTCCACCCGTGCCCGCTATGCCCTCCGTGCAATGGCCGATGATGTACCCTGTGTTTGGCGGGCCTCCCTTTCCACCGCCACCGCCACCTCAACCTCAACCTTGGCGACATAGTGGCCCGAGGCCGATGGATGGCTTTGCTGGTCATGCTTTTGGGTTAGGCAGAGAAGGTTCTGAAGACAGTAGAGGTCAAGTGAAGCATAGCTATCCCGCCTCACCAAGCTCAAGTATGAAAAGTACAAGTAATGAGCCGAGAGAACCAGAGACGACAGGAGAACCTCCCGTACCAGGAATGTCCCCTACAAGCCTCCGGGGCAATCGTACGTTAGAAAGAACCATTGGCGGGGTACCTGAGCCAGCACAACGTTCTGCTAGGTCTTACAACGAAAGTAGTGTTACAAGGTCAGAAGCTCCTCCACATACTCAGAGAGAACACGAGGCAAAGACAAGTGGTTATGATTCAAATATGATGAGTCGTTCTCGTAGTATACCAAGCGATGCAGTGTCTATACAACAGGTCTACACTCATCCAGAATATAGGGAAGGTGTGCAAGACAAAGGCCAAAGAGAGATGAGTTGGGATACCCCTGAATGTTCAAGCTTCCACCACCATGTAAGCTCTTGCATTTTGCAGCACCTTTTCCAACTTGGATGTGTGAAGTTAATTGATTATTTATCGAGGTCGTGTGAGTTCATCTCTGATTTCCTATGAGTTATGCAGGTGTCAGCTATGGTACGTGCCCGAGTTGAGATGAAACAATTGGTAAGTGAAGCCTTTTCAAGATTTAACAACTTGTTAATGATTATATTGTTTTATGGCACAGTAATCTGATTTCTTTTCATCCTGTCCGTGTTCGAAGTTATCTCACTAATGGATACTCTTCTGATTCTTAAGGTACATTATAAGGACTTGGAGAAGTTTTGCAGCAAGCTAACTGAAGTCGTCACTCGTAAGGAGATCAAAAAGTATAGAGAAAACAAAACGCAGGTGAGGAAATGCTGTGCAGTAATGGTGAGCATGAGTTTTCATTGACCAAGTTCATATTTCATTGTTGCGGAAAATACATTTGGTAGTTAATATAAAAGGTATGTCTGGTTGTATGCAGGGAATGACGAAAGTAATCCTCAGAAGCAAACTACTGGAGAAGGTAGATGCTTACGTAGACTTGCAAATTGGGCTTTATAGTAAATCGAGCAAATTGAAGAGTGGCGAAGGGCAGTCCTGAAGGGAGCTCTACCAGCACCTGGTCCAGTTCAGCGGCTTTTGTACAGTAGTCCCAAAGAAGCCCCACCCAACTTTTGCGTTGTAGTGTAGACTTATTCTTCGAAATAATGGCAACAAACATGGGGCACCGCTTGATGCTTGTGTCCCATCTTACAGAAATTTACAATGTTGTGGCAACCATCTACCCCAGGTTAATGAAACAATTTTTTTCTTCCAGTCCCTAGAAGTTATATGGATGATAGGAGGTTGTTTCTGGGGTGGAGCTGCTTGAATTGTTATTTTTTCCCGTAATCGTCGACACGATTAGGCGCAGGTGTTATAATGTATATCACCGAGTGTTCTATGCGGTTATTCACACTGCCCCTGATGTTCCTGACCTATGCAGGACCAGTCAAAAATTCTATTGATGTCTACTGCACACTTTTTTATTCAAATCTGTGAGTTACATGCTTCTCGTCGTGATTAAAAAAGAACTAGTGTAGGTAACTCCAAGGTTAACAAGACAATCACATTCAGGAGGAACTTTGTAATTCAGTATAGATACTATTATGTGTCCGCCATGCAACTATGTCTTTTCAAGCAGCTAAGAAGTAATCCATTGTATTGTGAACTGGTAGCAGGTCACCACACTAATTTCAAAGGCATCACCCTATCAGCTTGCTAGTTGCATCCATCAACTCGAGAAACGGGAGTAAGAGGTGCGAAATCTTGTAAATCAGATAAAAAGATTTCCTCAAGTTTGCTGTCTTTGATTATCTTGGTTGAATAAGTGTTGAGAGTCTACAGTATACTTCTAATGTTCTCTATCACAACCACATTGCCTCCGTCGACGTCGAGAGATTCCCATTTTGATATAGTCTTGCTGCATCACTGGCTTTCAGGATTTAGCCTTTTTTATCCTGGGATGTTTTGTTCTGACGTTTCTAACGTACAGCAGATATTTCCACAGGTAGGAATTCAGACCCTAGAATTTGTGAGCTTCTGTTGTTTGTACATTAGGTTCAACTTTTGAATAATGGTGATGCTGATATGTTGAGTAGCTAATTATATTGGTTTAACGACGGAGGAGGTGCGAGATCCTTTTTCAATTCAACTTGTTCCCTTGTGAGCAGCTAAGTAGATTCAGACTCGGGCTTTTAGTGTCCGAGTTCATCTTCATCCAAGAGAACTGCCTTCGCAAGTCGGGCTAGTGAAGAACATAGATTTATATTTCCCACGGCTGTAGAACAAGAAATAATTTTCTTTTTATGGCTAAAATCTTTCAATCTATGTTATACGTCATCTCCAGTGTAGTCTTGTGCACCTTTTATAACTAAGCAGATTGTAAATTATCCCACCAGTGAATGAAATAATACAGTACACTGCAAAAATTCAACAATCAGAGAATTAGAGTGTTGATTGTTTATTGGCGTGGTGCTGCTATGCTCTTTTGCATATCTCTCCATCAGCTTTGAAGGAAATATGGCCTTTTCAAATCTAATCTATCTTATATTTGAAGTGTAGACCCGTCGCATAATCAGAGTGATTGCCATGGGTAACACTTGGAGGAAAAATATTTTATTTTATTTTATGTAGAGTGTGGGTGACGCAATGTTTTTTCATCTTTCTTGCATTTTGTACGTATAGGGCACAGTACCTAAATTGTACATTTGGATAGAGTTTGAATTCAAAGAATAGCAAATCAAAATGTTTGGAAACTGTTCACTCCATTCATCATAGTTGATAAACATTTTTTTCACAAAACTCAAACTGGGACAAAACATGGAGTTTTGGCTTGAATTGAAATGACGCATGAAATAATTGAACCTAAAACATATCTATATCCGAATCAAACGTCCCAATAAAAGAATGAGATATAACTACACTAATTGAAGTTATATCCCAGGTTTTGATGATAAGCTGGGGGTGGAATAAAAAACAAGTTTCAAAGAGCATTATCTAAACTACAAGCAACGATGTCTACACACTCGAGACAAATCACACGTTTCCACCATCAGGTAGCAAGACGTGAATGAAACCCTGGCGAGCAGACAGACCAGTCGACGTAGAAAAGACGCTGAGTTTACAGGATCGACTTTCTCCAGGCATCAACTATAGGACTCCATGAATATTGAGCATTTATAATATTTTAATGAACTGTCGAAAATGACCTGCAACGTCAGGTGGTAAAGGAAGAAAATCAAGTTCAACTAATTCGTATTGAAAAGTTACAAAAATGAGCCTTACTCAGGACTCTTTAAAATGGTCTCAGCAGAATCCATACCTTATGAAATGGGAATGCTGACCCAACTAGGCAGAAGGGGAGCCCGTCGGTCACATCCTCCAGAAAACTACAATATCATGAATGAAGTACCAGGAGCATCGACAGGCTCCACATTTCCGCGGTGTGGCTGTGCAATATTGCAACCCACTTGGAACGTGTCCAGAAACCAACTCACGCACATGTACGAAAAATGGCATGTACTGCAGGTTTCTCTATCCAAAAAATCTCAAATAAAATCAAGCTCCTCCGATCTTAATTTCAATTCCGACACTGGCCGCAGCTAAGCCATTTTGTGGCAACCAAGGAGCAACACACAGCGATTGTAGGAGCTCACTTCAGAAGCTGAGGCTTGGAACGTTTCACGGAGGAAAAATGTTGCTAGTATCTAGGGTGAGACGAGTTCAAACTTCAAATATTACATCCACCCCCAACATTTGCGTCATTATCTCTAAATGTCTTTTTCGGTAGCAGCGCGAGCTTTCTGAACTTGCAAGCGAGGTAGCCACCGGCTTCATAACTCAATCATCTGTAACCTACAGTCCCGCAGATCTCTTGAGATGTCTCTTGAAATCCATAATATCACCATTCCACCTAGTGATCGTCTTTTTCTCACACACCCAAATCTCTTTGGCAACCTGATTGATGAGTCTGAAGTCGTGACTCACAAGAACAAGACCTCCGTCCCACTCATTAAGAGCCTCAGCAAGAGAATCAATAGTTTCAATATCCAGATGATTAGTTGGCTCATCCAGAAGGAGCAGATGGGGTAGTCTCCACGCCAACCACGCAAAAATGACACGACTTTTCTGCCCATCAGAGAGATTACCCATAGGCATAACTTGAGCTTTACCAGTGAGTCCAAAGCGCCCAATGGCAGATCGCATCTTCTCTTCCTCCAGCCCAGGGTACTCCGACATCATATACTGAAGTGCTGACAATTCAAGGGATAAGGTCTCTGCAAGATGCTGATGATATTGAGCAATGCGAAGATGATTGTGCCGACGGACCATACCATCCAATGGCTCCAACTCACCAGTCATGAGTTTTAAGAGAGTACTCTTTCCAGCTCCGTTGGGTCCCACGAGGGCTATGCGAGAGTCAAGATCAACGCCGAAGTCGACCTTCTCATATATAAGCTGACCGGGTGTATAGCCAAACTTCAGGTCAACAAATTGAAGAACGGGTGGTGGCAATTTTCCAACATCCGTAAACCTGAAAGTCAAAACCTTATCCCTGACAACCTTTTCTGCGAGTCCACCCCTTTCCATCTTGGCTAGCGTTTTCTCTTTACTTTGAGCTTGACGAGCAAGCTTTGCAGAACCGTGCCCAAATCGGGCAATATATTCCTTCATGGCTGATATCTGCTCTTGCTCCCAACGGTACTGCTTCATTTGATTCTCTTCCAATTCAGACCTTGTTTGACAGTACTGATCATAGTTTCCTGTGTAAAACTTGAGTTGCTTGTTTTGCATGTGAATGATGTTTGTGCACACACCATTCAAAAAATCTTGGGAGTGAGAGACGACAACCAGGATCCGCTCAAACTTCTTCAGAGTCTCCTCCAACCACACACAAGCCTCCAAATCTAGACAAAAGATCAATAAATGGAAATTAATTCAAATCTAAAAATAAAAATAAAAATAAAAAAAACAACTCGCAGTTTCCGAACAGCTGTACGGGCAGATAACCTGACAATGGATACCAACTAAGAGGTGGCAAACGCACCTAAATGATTGGTGGGTTCATCCAGTAAGAGGATCGTTGGGTTCATGAACAAAGCACGGGCCAAAGCAATCCTCATTCTCCACCCTCCCGAAAAGTCTCGTGTCTTTTTGTTTTGCATTTTCTTAGTGAATCCAAGACCATGCAAGATCTGCGCTGCCCGCATTTCTGCTGTAGCCGAGTCCATGGCCTCCAATCTCTCATAAATACGCTCCAAGAGCTCGCCACCACCATCATCCTATTTGTATAGAACACTGTAGTGTCAAAGACCAATCGTGACAACAATTTGTACACGTAGAAATAGCTGATCATGATGAAAATGCACCTTATCGGATGCCCAACTTAAATCAAAAAGAAGCTGAGACTCACTTGCTGGGAGAGCTTCTCGGCCTCTTTCTCCAGGAGAAGCCTCTCTGAATCCACATTCATGACAGCCTGAAGCGCCGTCATGTCTGTAGCATCAATCTCTCTGGTTAAATGGTAAATATCCATATGCTCCGGGATTGGGACTTCTCGAAGTCCGATAGCGGTCAGAAGCGTAGATTTTCCACAACCGTTCAGTCCAAGCAAACCGTATCGTCTGAAAGCGGTGAAAGGAGAGTCAGCTACTGCTTACACTAAGTGATTCTAGAACTAGTATCAGCTTTGATATTAAACTGATACTAACATCTTACGTTCTATGATTACGTTTCCAAGAAGACGAGTAAATGAGAGAAATTTCTAACCTTCCGTAATTCAGTTCCAAAGTTGAGTCTGCCACCAGCTCGTGACCATGGAATGTTACAGATAAGGACTCGATCTGCGCAAACACGGAAAAATTAATGAATTTAATGGAGAACCCTCGACAGTAAAAGCCAATTGTCATCTGAAATCGTAACATGACAACAGATAGTGAAATACATCCCTCCACCGCACAAATTGTATAAAGACACTACTGCCATTGTAATGAGTTAACGTAGACCTGCAAGAATCAATATGCAACATTACAACAAACTACGTTCGAACTGAATAATTAATACTGAATGACACTTTTTGATTCCAACATCCACAATGCGTCGCAACTCCTAAAAAAACTCTAAGCCATGGAATCAAAGAAATCCCTTGACATGGAGTTTGTAGAAACTTACATGGATATCTCTAGACTGAGCATGAGATGCTAGAACACCCGTACAAGTCCGGTCCGTTATGTTTGCAGCAGCCAACTCTTCCGCCAGGGTGTCCGCAGTGGTACCGTTCGTGACATCTTTCAGCTTCGTCTGTGCAACAACGGCTGCAGATTTGGATCCTCGCTTCTCGGCAGCAGCAAGCTTTTTGGCTGCGGCCTTCTTCTTGCTGGCGTCTGACACCATTGTCTCGTGTGCTAGAATTTAAATGAGCACAAGTTATATTCTCCCTACTCCAAAAATGGATCTGCGATTAAGAAGTAATTCATCAACCGATCAATACACAGGGCACCACCTCCAGAGTAAAACAGGAAAAACACCATAACATGCAAATCAGAGCGGATGATTAGAAATGGAGGGTATGGGATGTGAGATAAAAACAACAAAAACAAAAATGTGTACACTATATCTCAAAGCCGAAGAGCTGCACGGTCCAATACGAAATCTGAGAACCGCACGAAAAGACAGATCTATTTCGTAATTCACGCAAAACACGTAACTTAAAACCAAATCCCAAGTGATGAACGAAACATCGATTACCGCTATTACTTAGACACTCTCACTTCAGGTGATTGAGGTTTCCGGACTAACAATCCACACCACCTACCCCGTAAACTCCAACCGGAAATGTACTACAGCGCAATAACGTAAACAACCCCGCAACCACAAACCCCGCCACGAAAAAACCTACCGTAAAATCTAACAAGAGAGAAACAATGAATCTTGACCACCACGACGGGAGCGGAGCATGGCGGGGCATCGAACCTGTTCGCAGTTGCAGTGCCTTGACAAATCCAAAGACCAGGGGGGAGCAGAGCGGCCGTGCAAGATTTCGCTGCGGCGGGGTCGCAGCCTTGCAAATGAGCAAGTTGGTTTGAGCTTGTCGCACCTCTTGAAAGGAAGGCGGCCAATGTTATCGTCCCAACTGGACGGAAGTCGGGACCTTCGTTGGACGAAACGAGAACGAACCGTGCTTTAGGGTTTTCCGGTTTGAAAGAGACCACACGTTGTCAACTCCGTCAGTCCCCACTGTGGTCTCCGCCCCTTGACCGTGCCTCGGGTTTTGCTTTGGTTGGGCCCGAACCGAGGTTAGTGAATCATCCATATTGCTCTTGAACCAAGTATCATTCTTTCAATTAACTCATTAAAAAACACACACTTACATTTTTGTAAATAATGTTATGTTTATTCTATTCATTTCAAGAGTGATGTTATTTTAACCTTCTTATCAATAATAACACTTCCAATTAATAGCTTATTAATATTAGAAGTAAATAAGGTCGAAACAAAAACTTTTAATTAATATTGCATTACCAACTTATAAGATTTAATGGATAATCCAGTATCCATTTAATTTATCAAAGTAAAAATTAAATCCAGTGCTTACCAAGTATTCAACTCTTCATATTTCACAATAAATACAAAGAATAATTAAACAACACATTCATCAGTAATTCTTACATTATGCTAAATATTTTTATGAAAGAAGAAAAAATTATTATTATTTAAAAATTATAAAAAAAATTAACGATTTAGGGAGGTGTTCATTACTAGTGATATCTTATAATACATTTCTGAGCAATAGTATATTTTGATTAGTTGTACAACGATTACATAAATTTCGGTAAATGAAATATGTTATTTACACTATCGTGATAAATATGCAGCCAATCACACGTGTCATATAATGAGGAATCCAATTCAAAATAAATGGGTTTATTTCATTAAAATAAATAAACCATACTTAGCAATGTTTATAGCACTATCATTGGTATTGCTACATATTCAGTTTTATTTATTTTTGTTTGATGGCTGAATTTTTCTTCTGTATATTCTGTATCCATATTGTATGTATGTATACATAAAAAGCAAAACCAACAACTAAAGTTAAAATTGTGGTGTTTTTTGTAGAAATAAAAGAAACATGTATTGTTGTAAAATTAGGAAAGTTTAAATATTTAATATGTAATGCGATTCTTGTTGAAGACTCATTTTTTCAACTATTCAATTAATGCTGAAATTGGTCAGAAATGTGATTATTCAAATCAATAAGTAACCTTATCAAGGTTCAAGAATTTACAGAGAGTTAAAAGAATTGTGAATTCATTAATTTATTCCTTCAGTCAGTCATATATCCAGTACTTCTTTCTTTCTTTCTTTTTTTCTTTCATTTATGTAATTTAATTTTTTGTGCAAAGAATAAGTAGTGGATTTTAACAACAGCAATATTCAAGACGATTATTTCATCCGTGCACAAAGAATTCCATCACTGCCTCATTCGTCCATTCCCATCTCACTTCGAATATTCCCTTGCTACTAACATTAATCCTAGCATTGCGGTGGGTGGACATCGGCAATTATTTAGGGCACATTCCGTAATAAGGTGACGTGGCCCAATGAAAATCTGACTCTGTAAACGCGGCGGATCCGCCACATGCCAGACCCTAGTTGGTTCGAAAAGGGACGCACTGGCAGCTGCCACGTGTAAATGGACACCGTAGGCCGTTCGGGCTCCTCAAATTAGGACCCCTTACAAAAAGAAAAAAAGGAGTCGTGTATTTCTTCACATTGGCTAAACCAAAACAAGAATAATTTAATCGAAAGTTCAACTGTAATATGATATGAATTTCACCATATATGTGCATTAAATTCAATAACGTGTAATATTTTTTTAAGGTCTTAAGTAAAATTAAATCCAAGAAAATGTTATATATTATAATAATTATCTCCTATATATATACTTTGTGATAAAGAAAATAAACATAGAATTTTGGTTTAAGTATTTTAACTAATATATATTTTTAGTTTATTTAATTATATTATCACAATTTTATTTTTATTTTTATTTTTAATCTAAGCTTTTTTAATTTTAAAATCACTAAGTCAAGATATATAAAAGATAAAAAAAAAATAGGTCAAAACATATAAGATGACATTAGTTGCTTCTACAAGTTAAGGGTTTTTTGTTTTGTTTTAACAACTTCAATTTAAAATTAGATGATCTTTGCAGAATTTAAGAAATTAGAACTAGAACTATGATTTTTTTTATTCTTTAGAATAGCATGAAATTGTTTTGCAATATTTATCATTATATGGACATAATTAAAATGAAATCAAATCTTATAAATATGAATACATCTTTGTTATAAGTAATTTTGGCTTTAAAAGTTAAAGTCTTTGAAAATTGCTTAAATATTATTTATATTGGTATAAATTTATAATGCTAAATTTGATTATTACAAGATTTATTTATTATTTTTTATTTTTTATATAAAAATATAGAAATATAATTATTCTCACAAAATAAATAAAGCCAAAGTCATTGGTTGAATGTACTTGTCTATCAATTGAGTATATATCAAAAGATAATCCAAATTATTAGAATTATGTATTAAATACTTGAATTTTTAGACATTTAAAGAAATAAGTTACTGATACTTCTAGTAAATATTTTCGTTAGAATAACAAGTAATATCATAAACATAGGACAAATCATGACACAAATCACATGTAAAAACTCTATAAAACCTTTAAACACAATCTCTAAAAAATTCTAAGATACTTTTATTATATTTTATATCTAAAAAAATATTTAAAGTCTTTTAGAATATTTTGGATATTTTTCTTATGATTGTAGATGTTCACAAGTTTATGAAACCTTTTAGAATCTTTTTTTTTATATATTTATAAAATATTTCAAAATTTCTATGTTCAATACAATCTTCTAAATTTCTATAATATATTTTATAAAAACTACTTTGGACTTATAAGACATTTTATACTTTCTTAGAACTACTTCTAGAAGCTTCTACAAGACCAACTTTTTGTAATGTAAATAATAAAATAAAGAAATGGATATCTTAATTTTGCCAATAAAGTTTTACAGTGATCCAAGTATTGTTGAGTTTTATTCTTACACATGCTTTTGTTTCTAATATATGACCTTGGTTTTCTTGTATATATTTATTTTTTTATTTTTTTATTTTTTCATCTTTAATTTTTTTTTATATATATATATATATATATATATACACACACACACACACAAAGTTTTTTTTTTTTTTTTTTTTTTTTTTTTAAGATTTAAAAAGATTAAAATCAAAGTATAAATATAAATATAAGATTTTTTTATATTTTAAAAATTACAATTGATAAAAATATATTATGGAGTAAGTAGTGGAAATTTAATTTTTTCTTACTTGAATAAAATTATAAATTAATTCATAAAACAGAAAAAATTTAGAAGCTATATAAGCCAATGTAAAAATATTGATAAAATTAAAACATACATGATTACATATTTTTAATTAAAAATTATATATATATATATATATATATATACAACATATAGATTATACTTATATGATTTATAATAATAATAATAATAATATATAGATATACAATAATTAATATTTAATAGTATAACATATAATAATTCACAAAGTATTTTGTAAGAAAAGTAAAAATTTATTAAAATGTTTTACCTTGAAAAAAAATCAGCTTATTTATTATTATAAGAAGAGAATTTTATTTTTTTCTAAAATACCACAAGTGTTTTTATTTTTTTACTCTGATTGTACTCTTTAAGATATGTAGAAACTAAAACAATAACACTAATTCATTGTTAAAGTATCAGAATTTAACTTTATAATCCATAAAAAATACTTTGATTTAATTTCTTTGATATCTATATATAAATATATTTTTGATGCTTAAAAAGTGTATCAAGTCAAATCATGAAAAATGATAAAATTTAAAATATTCCATATTTATTCTTGTGGTTTGAATTGTAAAATTATAAATGTTATAGATGTTGTGTGATTATAATAATCTTTCAAAGTGCTCATACTAAACATTTATCATTTTACTATTAATATTAAAATTTCCTGTTAACTTATAAGAACTAATATCTACATTAACATAGATTAGGTTGGATTTTATAATTACCAAGCAACTAAAAAAATTATAATTTTCAAAATTTTGAGTTAAACAATGAATGATTTTTCTTTTTTAATACAATATAATGATTTTTGGATTTATAACTACATTAGCCAATCTTTAGTATCTACTGAATAAAAATATTAGTGAATATCTTTTTGACTTTGCTATGTTTTAATTAGAAAAGAAACTGGTAGAAGTATTTTTGCATCTTTTCAATCTAATAATTATAAGTTTCTTTTTGTGCATGTTAGTGTATATATATGTATTATCTTTCCACGTTAAAGACTTATCTTTCAAAAAGTGATTCTATTTTAGTGGAAAAAATTGCATAAAGGCAGAGTAAAATGACCTGAGATATTTCCAATGCACTGAAACCCACTTGCACATAGGGAAGACAAGCCATATCAAACACTTTACTTGTAAAAAACACCCTTCCAAAATGGATGTCCACAGACATCAAAACCTGGATTGACACAATGAAAAGGCCATGGCACCTCATTGCCCTACTAAGCCCTAACCCCTAAATTTTTAATCTTTAGATCCTAATTCTAATTCACAAACCTGAATCATAAACCCTTATTCATACATTCCTAACCCTTAACCCTAGTCAAATATGTAATGTTTAAAATAAAATAACAAAGATAAGTAATAAACCCCTCTTTGGACATTAGATAATGGCGGGCTACCCAAGGTCCCAGTAGATGGACTTAAATAGACTTCCATACAGGAAGTGACAATCCTCCACAACTGCATGCAAGAAAAGTACATGGGATGTGGAAAGATTGAACACCACCAAACCAACTGCATGCAATGTCCACGAAAGGTGCTCATGGAGAATTCCATCCACTTGTCAGTGTGTTCTCTTCTGGGAACTACGCTCGCCTCACCCGCTCCCTCTCCTACCAGAACTGTTCCCAGAATAAACAACGCTCTAGCAATGGACGGACGAACGAGAAAGCTAACGAACAGATTCATAAGGCGACGGAGAGACGATGGAATGAACGAATCAACAAATGGATGGATGAATAAAAGGATGGATAGAAGGATGGAGCGTCCCCAAAGGCAAACCGACGGTGTGAGTGGCCCATGAAAGCTCAATTCGCAGAGTTGGCGGGGTGAGACGGTCAATTCAATGCCACTCAGCGCGAGTCAATAAAATCCCAACCCATACTGTCGCCGTTTACACCAAGCGATGGGGGGGATCGGGTGCGGCGTAACAGGGATTTTACTCGCATTCTCGGACACAGAATTGCAAGCAATGGCTTCTTCCGCGCATGCTGCTGCTGTTGTCGTCGGTCGTAAAGCTCCTCCATACTCGGCTTGTAAAGTAATCTGGAGTCAGTTTGCCAGGAGTTTACGACATCCACTTGGCTCGCACGCTTGCTTTCCATGGTGCTGAGCTCTGCTACGTTGCCCGAGTGCCGACTTATCCGTGCAGCTTGCTAATTCCCACCAATTTCTCCGGAATTCTGTTCAATCACGTGGTTGTGCTTTCTGTAGGCTTTATAATCGTCGTGGTTCAGAGATGTTGTTTAAGTTACCGCTATTGGCTTGTTGCATGTTGTCAGAGGCTTCTTTTTGTCGTGGTTGTGGTTGTGGTCCTGGTCGAGGATTGTACGTTGTAGTAATGCTGGTTTGTATCAAGCGGGGACCAGCAGTGGCTTTCTTTTCCTTTTTTTAATTTTAAATTCTTAGATTTTGTTGAAGAGAATTATGAATGTAGGCGACTGTGATGAGCAGCTTTTAGTTTTCGAGTCCGGTATTGTGCTAGCGACAGAACTGAGAGTAGTGTGATTCGTTGGCTTCTTTCTCTCGTAAAGCCTTGAATGTTTTGTTCGAGCAGTTTCTTACGCTGTGCTTGAGCTTCAATTGGAAATGATTCTATGAGGCGGTTGGTTGATTGATTTAGATGAAAGAGGAGAAGGAGATGTCAGTTTTTTGCAAGGTGTTAATGAGGAGGTCGGTTTTAAACTCATTGTTTCGTGATGGACTTTTAGATGTTTCACGGGAGATTAGTGAGTTCTGTGCTGGTCGCAGAGAGTTTTAGTTGGCTTCATTGGTAGTTTCAACTTTCGGTGTAACCTCCAATGTAGATTGTCAAATCAAGCAGTGATAATTGCATGCATCAAACATTCTATTACCCTCATGATCAGACACCGATCCTTAGTTGTCATTTATGGAAGTGCGGATTTTATAAGCTCGGTGCTTATTGTGTGTCGCTCATGTTGAATTGGGCAATCATTAGAATCAATGTTGTAGCGAAATTATCCATCTTCGGTCTATTACGTCGAACCATGGGCTTGGAGGTGAAAGACACTCTGAGAAGTATTGGAGCACTGCTGAAAACTAGAGTGACAAACGCTTTGATCAATGTTTTAAGTTTGGTCGTATTCGGTTTTTTCGACCTTGTGGACCAGGTGTTGTGTCCTGTGTTCTCTTATCTGGATTGGTCATTGGATCGGCGTGAAGATGCTTGTTATTGCCACAAAGACTCCCCGACCCCTGAATTGGACAACAAGAAATTAGCGGCGCTGCCACCCTCGAGGGCAGATGCTGCCATCGATTGCGAATTTTGGGAAGGGCATTCGAATACTCTGTATGGTAGGAGGCACAAACATGGAAACAATCATGTGCATTTTCTCACCCTTCATCGCAGCCTCAGTGCTGAGGCTGTAGAACCGTTGAAACTCTTGGATAAAAGGGTCGCAGGCCTAATTTGTGGTAAAGATTCGTGGGAAAAGAGCTCAGCTGCTGACTTGTTGCCCAGCAAGGAGTCAGTGTTGAATGTGCCGACGAATGATTCAGTGGGCCCAGAAATACAATCAGTTAAAGAGAGTAATCGTCAGGCTGCACCCCAACATGAATCTCTTGGTAGCTCTTCACCCAGGGCCCGGTGGTCTGACTGTGGTTGTGCCACATGCACTGCATGGCAAGCAAACAAAGACTTCCTGTATGTGCGAGTGGGCGGCAAAGGTTAGCTCCTCATTCTTCACTGAAATTAATAGTCCAGCGTTGGCTGTCTTAACCCTCAGGATTCTGCATTGATTGCCTTTTGCAATTCCATTATGTTGGAACGAGGTTGTATATTACGGATGGATGGATTTGTAATAGTTTTTCGGCCTCAAGTAACAGTTCAAGAATAAAACATTCCATTTGAAGATTTGCACATGAAGCATTACTGCAATGCTTTCAAATGTGCATACTGGACAGCGATGGCATGGGTTTAGCTATTCAAACGTAGGCCGAGTTACAGTACTCAGTTGCTGCATTATCTTGCAGATTGCACAGTAGATGCAGCATCAAATTGCGAAGATGAGGAGGATTCTTTAAACAATGTAATCTTTATTCATGGTTTCTTGTCGTCTTCGTCGTTCTGGACAGAAACGGTGTTCCCTCTGTTTTCGGAAAACCTAAAATCCACGCACCGTTTGTTTGCTATTGACGTGCTGGGTTTTGGCAAGAGTCCGAAGCCTACGAACTGTCATTACTCCAATGCTGATCATGTAGAAATGATTCGAAAGTAAGACCCTTATCAAACTTCGTGCTATAGAGTAGAAGTACCACGAATGTAATTGCATTACGCTATTTTCTGCGTCTCGTACATTGACGATTGCCAGTTCTAGTCTCGATTATCTTTTGTTACTGGCGTATGTTACGAGGATCCAAATTGATCATGTTTTTGTTTGAATTGACTGGATGGGTGCAGATCTGTAATTGACCCTTACAAGCTCAAGAAGTATCACCTTGTTGCGCATTCTATGGGCTGCACCCTCGCATTGTCCCTTGCAGGCCAGGATCCCTCGGCTGTTAGGTCGATCACACTCGTATCACCGGTATGATCTGGTTTCTTTGTCTTTTTCTGGTATCCTAATACTTATTCACAGCCACTGAGCTTGAAGAAGTTTTGACTAGGGAAGTATTGCGATGATATTTTGTGAATTTGTTATCAGAGGGGTTTGCCCGATTGTTATGCGTGTCGTTGAACAGAGGTTGTTTTTCCTATGTTTCAGCCCTACTATCCAGCTACATCCGACAGCCAACCATCAGTACACTTGCTGAAAAGCGTAGCGCCGCGTAAGATATGGCCACTATTTGCATTCGGTCCCTCGGTGATGTCGTGGTATGAGCACTTGGGCCGGGTTGTTTGTCTCGTCGTTTGCAAAAATCATGCGTTCTGGGAACTCGTCTCGTCTTTCGCCTTCAACAAGATTTTAAGATGGAGGTGAGCTACCCCACTTTTTCACCAGTCCCCTATTCCTGCTCTTACCTCTTTGCTTTTGCAGCAGATTAACCATTCTTTAATTGTTTGAAATGGAGAATATCCTCTTAATAAGGTGGAACCTTAACACATGAGGTAAATTTGCCAATGTCATGCCTGCATACTTCATAGTGGTGAGGAAAATTAGGTTCTTTCTCTCTCTATTTCTCTCAGAATGGCTTGGCTTTAGAAGGTGACTAGTGGTATGGTTTTGGCTGAAACAGAGTTCCCCAATTCCTCATCCATGACTTTATGCAACATACACATAACTCAGCTTGGCACATCTTTCACAACACTTTATGCTCTGGTGCCTACAGCACCAAGTGGAGTATGGATGTTCTACAGAAGGCAAGGAAACCAATCAGGATAATCCATGGTGACAATGACAACATCTGCCCTCTTCAGTGCAGTCTGGACATGAAGAATTCATACTCAAATGTATCTCTGTCTGTCATTCAGGAAGCTAACCATGTCAATATCTTATTGGGTAGGGAGGAAAGCCTGGCACAGGAGCTTGAGGAAGAGATACTGAAAGTATAATTTAACATAAAGAAGATTATGACCCAATTTAATTGTGAGGGTTCAAGAGGTTGCTATATGCCATCAGTTCCTCTGTCTCTGAGCATGATGTATTTTTTTGCCAATGCCTCTTACTGTCATAAATGTGGGTGTAAATTTACACTTTTTTCATGTATATCAATGACAGGTATAATGTGGCAATCTAAAATAAGTAAAACTAGTTTGTTAGATGCATATTTTTTGTTGTATTTTTTATTCCAAGATATCAGCAACTGGCTTTGTTCAAAGTTCAAAGTTCTGTACAACTATCCACTGAAAACACATAAGTGTTAAAAAATAAGGCCTAATTTTGTTTATCTACTGAAAACACATCAACATTAAACTTGTCCACATCACTGAATTTACTTTATGTATTGTTATATGGTGTGTTTACATACATACAAGCTAATTAATGATCTAAAGTTTATTATCTCATACAACAAATAATTGATCTTAAAAGATTATGTTCAATTTTGCTGTACAAATGCAAATGGTACTTTAAATTCTTTCAAACCTGAGTTACTTCTTTGCCTGAGTTAAAATTTTATAAAAATGAAGGTTCCATGAGAACAGAATTAAATAAATATTACATCTGCAAATTCTAATTATGATACAATTTGTACACGAAATTTCTCACAGATGCACAAATAATGTGAATGGTCATTTTTAATACATAGGAATGCAATATAAAATAAATAAAGTGATACATTTAATTTCAGTATACATTTAATTTCAGTAGCAAATAAAAGTTTCAAGAAAACAAACATCTCAATGCATTTTATCATCAATTCATAACTTGAATAAAATATCTTGTAAATAATGAATTGTGTGATTTTTATCACATTTCAAAAGACAATTGTACCTAAGACAATGGTATTAAAATGTTTCCACTCAAGTTGTGAGTTGACCAGAAAAACTGTAAGTTAAACCTTACATGGAGCAAGATCCAACATTTCTTAATCTTCCTTGACAGATATGTATAAGATGTGTCAAGGAAAAGGTTAAATGGGTGTGCTGACTTCACTTGTACTCCTATAATGTCATGGAATCATACTTTCACAAAGACAAACAATCCAAATGTTTCAATGCTGCATACAGTCTGTGAGGCCTGTTGCAATGACTTGTACTGGAACAGTTCTTGTGCAGCTGGGGTTACACTGGCAACAGCTTTGTACTGAAGTGTGCATGTGTACAAGAGCCGTGGCTCTGGAGAATTGTTTTGCTTCTTCATCACAAGATGGGGACAGAGCAACCACCAAGGAAGGTATACAATTGGCAAGCACAAGTGAATGTGAACAATAAAAGTGTGGAACACATTATGTATTGTGTTAAAAGCACTACAAGCAAAAGCACATATATTATCACAAAGATGCAAATTTTAAAATGGGAGGGAGTTTTTATACCTAGAAGCTTACTCAAAAAGGTCATGGTTGAAGGTTTTATAACAGATCCCTTTTTGGTGAAGAAAAGTTGTTTTTTTGGAAGCATCAATCTTTGGAGATAGTATGAAGTGGGAGGAATTCATGACATGAACCAAATCATTTTTATCTTATTTTATTATAATTCTAAATATAGTATATTAAATTTTGATTGTTATATTTATTACAAGCATGAAATTTTGATCTTCTTAATTTTTAGTATATTATTAGAAATTTATGATAATTTTTTTTCTCAAATTTTTGTAAAAACCACCTTTTGATGGTGAGTTTAACACAAATTTAGGAGGACAATACAATTTATGCCACATAAGAGAAAAATGCATTCCACCTCATCTTTTCTTTTCACAATCTCTTGAATGATTTTTTCTATGTGTAAAGCCAACTAAGAAAGACTTCTCAATTTCAACCAATCATAAATTGAAAAAGTTGTGGACTCTTGCCTTCTCCTCTATACCTAAAGAATCCTAAGAGTGCAAGTTCATATGCTAAATTGATTATATTCACATTTGATGTGACATGTCTCTTTTAAGTATATTTTGAAGTCCATGAATATTACAGGAATAGGGATGTGAAATTGATGTAGAACATAATATGTATATTTCACAATATTGATTTTATGATGACTTTATGAATATGATATCAACATCAATGATAGAACAACAAGCTTGTTAAAATGCCAATGTGCATGTTTACAGTGGAAGTTATATGTTTGATAAAGAAAATTCTTTAAGATTGAATTAGGAATAGATAGAAGAAGTAGGTTGATAAGTTTGAATCAATTTGGATTTTATTTTTATTTACATAAGTTTAATGCTTGTAGTTTGAGGTTAAAATTAAAATTTGTATATCAGAATTTGGAACTACAAAAAAAAAAAAAAGTTTTTGTTACTGTTAAAGTATATATACATCTTTTGAATTCCCACCATTTAAATCAAGAAATCATTTGATGTGAAGACAAAGTGGATCATCAAAATGTTCATCCTCAAGCCATGTTTCTGAAAGTATAGCAAAGAAATTATTTGGTTTAGAGCCTATAAATAAGGTCTTGTTATGCTCTAAATTGCATTGATTGATTTACGTAAAAATTCAAACTTTATTAAATTTTAGTAACCAAGTGTCAAGGACATAAACTAGAAAGAGATGCATAATCTAATGGAAACTGTATCAAAGTAAAAGTCACAAAATGGAATTAAGAAAGTATGTATATTCAAAGAAAACTGGAATGACTATTGCCAAAGACTAGAAACATGAAGACTCTTGAAACTAGACTAGAACCAAGGAAGGAGTTGACAAGAGTGAAGAGGGCTTCACTCTTGCCTCTATAAATACTATCTAACTAAGAGCTACGTGGCGGTATTCTATAGGACCTCATACACGTGTCTAATTTGCAAGACACGTGTCAAACTTGCACGACAAGTTTCTCACATGTGCGCCATGTACTTGGCTTGTTCCACAAGCTACCAACATGTGTGATACATGGCTAGCTTGTTCTACAAGCTATCAACATGTGTGCCATGTGGCTACCTTATTGATCAAGTTTCTAACCTATCAATCACCTATAGACATGTATAAAGGTGATTTCGCATCTATGAAGCTTTTAGGAAGCTTCTCTATCAGATATTATCAAATCAACTTATTTTACCTACTTCTATTGGTCTATTATTACTTAGATAATTTACTGGAATAAATCTTATGTCCGTGACACCAAGTGGTAGAAGCCACCAATGGCTTGGGCATAAGAAGTAATAGCAAAAACACAATTTTTTACATTTATAACTCTAGATTATCAAAAACATTGGTTAGATGGTCATTAAATATAATAAATTTATTCAGATTATTTTAATATTTTATATTATATTATTTTAAAGAAATAATATAAAAACTCAAAGACCAATAATACTCAAGATCTATTGAAATAAACAAAAGAATTATAATACATAATTTAATTATAAAAAAAATTATTTAAAAATTTTTATATAAAATTTATTATTAAATATATAATTTTAATATTTTATACTTATAAAGATAGTATTATAAAAATAATATTATAAATATAGTCTTTATTTCAAGCCATAATATAAATCAAATAAATACAAAATTATTTTATTATTTTATAGTAGAATATAATATTTTAATTAAAAAATATATTTGTTTCTTTACTAATTAATATCATTCAATAAAAAAAATAAAAAAATATTAGAGGTTATTAATTATCAAAATAACAAATAATATTAGGTAGTTAAATTTTATAAATATTTATTTCTACTAATTAATAAAAATCTATAAAAATCAATTAATTATCAAATATTACATATTATTAATAATATATCATATAAAAAAATTGATTCTCAAAATTTTGATTAATTATTAAAAATTATTAGTTTTGGAGGAATTAATTATCAAAGAGACAACTCTATGTATCTTTATTTTATACAATATATTGTTAAAAAAATTATTATATCCATTCAAAAGATATTGTAATAAAAATAGTATTAATAATTAACAAAAAAAAAGATAAAATAATTATTGAAGTGACCAAAGAGAATATATTTAAACAATTAAGTTTAATTATTAAAACAAATTATTGATAAAAAAGTTGGTTTTGAAGCAAACTTGAGTTGATTCAATATATATAGCTGATAAAATAGGTGTCATGGTATGTGGCATCGGGTGCCTCACCATGTCAAAGTAGTGCTTGAGCAGATTAGCTTGTATTTTCCTAATTTATTTTGTATTTATTGATATTTCATCTATTCTTACATTTTTCATTTAATAGATGATTTCATCTACTTAGGCTTTGAATATATAGTGTCACGGACATACTTAAGTCACTACTAGAACTTTTGATAGTCTTCTAGAATCTTCTATAGCTTTTTAGAATCTTTTAGAATCTTCTAAAACCTTCTAAAATCTTCCTCAACCTTCTAAGACCTCCTGTAGATTTTTTAGAGTCTTCCAGAATCTTCCTCAAATTTTTAGAATATTCTAAGATATTCTTAAGACCCTCTAGAATCTTCTTCAATCTTCCAAGATCCCCCATAGACTTTTTAGAGTCTTCCAAAATCTTCCTCAAGCTTCTAGAATATTCTAAGATATTCTTAGAAGGTCCAATAGGACATAAGGCCTCATAGTATAAATAAGAGGCAAGACTGAGGAGCATCTCAATCTTGCCAACACAATTCTTAGAGCAATCCAGAGTGTTGCCTTGTTCTTGATATTAATCTAGTTTCTTATTCTTGATCTAGTTCTTGTTCTTGTCCATCCAGTTCTTTGTTTTTTGAAGTTATTCTGGTTCTGATTTCTTCTCTTTGGTTCTTGGCTAACCTGCTATCTTGCATCCTTGACAGTTTGGCAAGACTAACTTACATAATCATATCAAAGCTTAAATCTCTTGATAGAGAGTGGATTATCCCTCTTCAAGATACTATTGCGTTCTAGAGGAGTGCGGACTATCCTCTCTAGACAGATATGTTTACTTGTTGTAGTTGATTTTTCTTTGGAAAGAGTGGATTATCCCTTTCTTAAGTTATATCACTACATTTTAGAGGTTGCGGATTACCCTCCTCTAAACTAACTGTTTCAAAGTATTCTTTTTAGTATAGAAAATACTAACGCCTTATCGATTTTTTTTTTTTTAAGATGGAAATAGATCAGATTAATGGAAGTACATCCTCACAAATAGAGAATAGAGTGGCAACACTTGTAGATCTTTAAGCCCTATTGGATACAATACGAGAAGAAATGACATTCTTCTGCAATCCAAGAAAAGAATCATAAATAGAACAAATATCTGAAGAAACTAAACGAGAGATTTATAACTTATAACAAGAGATTATTCGATTAAGAGAAGCAAACGGTAAACAAGCCATGCACTCAACTTCTCTAGAAGTTCCAAAAGAGCCAAAAGCTAGTATGCTTGACAAGTTTGATAGAACAAGATCCAATTTTTGAGGGTTTGTACAACAAGTGCGACTTTACTTACGACTATATCCATCTTGTTATTCAGATGGATTCACTCAAGTCACTTTTGTGGGCACCCTTTTATTAAAAAATGCTCGATCATGGTTTGCGCCACTATTGGAAAAGAATTTTCCGATCCTGTATAACTTAGAAGCTTTTATGGAAAGATTTACTACTGCATTTGGAGATAATGATCGAGAAAGAGTAGTAGAGAAGAAGATCTAAAATCTATGACAAGGGCAACATTCAACTATAATTTATGCCACAAAATTTCAACAACTTACTTGTGATCTTGATTGGAATGATAAGGCTTTCATGACTTGATTTCATTATGGCCCAAAAGATAATATAAAGAATTTATTGATCACGATGCCAAGAATTGAAAGCTTAGACAAACTCATAGCTCAAGCTATTACTTGTGACAATCGCTTATTTGAACTACGACAAGAAAGGCGATCAATTTTCAGCAATATCTATCAAGGTACAATTGCTACATCTTCAAAAGTATTGAAAAAGCCATTAACATATCCTGAACCTATGCAGATTGATACGACTCAATTCAAGCCATTAACACTAGCGGAAAAAACTAGAGGTCAACAAGAGAATTTATGCCTATATTGTGGAAGATCCAATCATAAGGCAGCAAATTGTCCAAATAAGTCTAGAGAATTCAAGGCACGATGTATAATATCCGAATTAGAAAGGTCAAAAAACAAAGACGTTCAGCCATAGTAGGGACCTTGCGGTTGGACACCTCCAAATCTAAAGTACCAAAAAAATGTCTCTTTTTACCTCCAGATCCAACATCTTGTTTAATACTTCCTGTATATATAAGAACCTTGAAATAAGAAATTTGTGCTAAAGCCCTTTTAGATACTGGAGCCTCAGCATGCTTCATGGATAAGGATTTTACAAACAAGCACAATCTACTACTTGTGAAGAAAACCCATCCTGCACCAGTTGAAGTCATTAATGGATGAAACCTTGCATCAGGAGATGTTGTTGAAGAAATCCAACCGTTGGAAGTAATACTAGGAGATCAAGTATCACAAATTGTTTTCAACATCATTAGATGTCCGACAAATCCTATTGTCATTGGACTTTCTTGATTTGAGCTACATAATCTTGATATTGATTGGAGTACGCGGAAGATTTTGTCAAGATCCACACATCAAAAGAAGAAACAAAGTACTGTTCTATTTCTTAAAGCTAAAGCATTTATGCAAGCAGCAAAAAAAAGAGATGCATTTGCATTGTATGCTATCCCAATGAAAGATCAAAGGGAGCAACTAAAGCATGAAATTCCTAATTAATATCGCGACTTGGAAGACGTATTTGAAAAGAAAAAAACAGACATATTATCCAAACATCGTCCTTATGATTGTGCAATCGAATTACAAGATGGAGCTCAACCTCCATTTGGTCCCATTTACAATCTATCACAAACGGAGCTTATAGCCTTACGAGAATATATTGATAAAAATTTAGCCAAGAATTTTATTTGACATTCAAAATCGCCTGCTAGAGGTCTTATATTATTTGTAAAAAAGAAGGATGGTTCTTTATATATGTGTGTTGACTATCGAGGTCTGAACAAGGTAACTATAAAAAATTGCTATCTATTACCATTAATCTCAAGATTATTGGAATAATTAGGACAAGCAAAGATTTTTACAAAGATTGATTTGAGAGGCGCATACAACCTAGTTAGGATTAAGGAAGGAGATCAATGGAAGATAGCATTCCGCACAAGGTATGGACATTTTGAATACAATGTTATGCCTTTTGGACTTACAAATGCACTTGCAGTCTTCCAACATATGATGAATGATATCTTACGAGAATACTTAGATGACTTTGTAGTCATCTACTTGGACAATATCTTGATCTTTTCTAAGAATGAAGAAGAGCATGAATATCATATACGGAAGGTATTAAAAAAACTACGAGAAAGTGGATTATATGCCAAATTGGAGAAATGCTCTTTCCACCAACCATCAGTCAAATTTTTGGGATATATTACTTCAAAAAATGAGATTACCATGGATCCAAAGAAGATACAAAGTGTTATAGAGTGGAAACAACCGTTATCAATTAGAGATGTAGAATGTTTCTTGGGATTTGCAAATTTCTACAGAATCTTCATTAAAGATTATTCCAAGATTGTGGCTCCATTAACGCGACTTACAAGCAAAGACAAATTTATTTGGGATGATAAGGCTGAAGAAGCATTTAAGAAGCTAAAAGAATCTTTCACCTCTGTTCCTATACTTGTCTATGCAAATCCAACAAAACCATTTATTCTGGAAACGAATGCCTCAGATTTTGCATTGGGATCTATACTCTCTCAAATTGATGATGATGGTCAATTACATCCAATAGCATTCCGCTCTCAAATTTTTTTAGCTATAGAGATTAATTACGAGATCCATGACAAAGAATTATTGGCAATTGTTGATGCTTTTGAAGAATGGCGCCATTTGTTGGAAGGAGCTCAATACAAGATTATGATATATACTGACCACAAAAACTTGGAATATTTTATGAGTGCTCGAGTTCTAAATCGTCGACAAGCACGATGGAGCATGTCATTATCTCGATTTGATTTTGTAATTATATATCATCCAGAAAAACTTCAAGAAAAACTAGATGCCCTTTCTTAAGGATCATATCTTGCACCAAGAATAGAAGACATTGTATTAGATTAACAAAAATCAATCATGTTGAAGCCGTCTAATTTGCAGTTAAAGACATTGATAATATCTACCTATACAGATACAACTCTCAAGATGGAAATCCAGAAAGCAATGAAGACAGATCCATTTATAAAGAACATCCAACAACGTTTAAAAAATACACATGTGGAAGAAGACAGTAATTTCAAATTGGAAGATGTATTGTTATACTTCAAGAATCTCCTATATGTTCTTCCAGGACCTACAAGACTTCAAATCCTTCAAGCTCGACATGATCTTCCAGCAGTTGGACACTTTGCTTCAATAAGACCTTGGAATTGATATCAAGAGACTATTGGTGGCCTCAAATGTGGAAATTGGTGAAAGAGTTTATCCAGCCATGCGAAATTTGTGCGCAAACGAAGATTCCAAGACACCAACCATATGGACTTTTGTAACCCCTTCCAGTTCCTAAGGGCCCATGGAAATCGTTATCTATGGACTTCATTATAGACCTCCCAATTTCAAATGGAAAAGATTCAATTTTTGTGGTGGTAGATCATCTTATCAAGATGATTTACTTTATCTCGTGCAACAAGACTATTTTTGGGGAGGAAATAGCCAAGATTTTTATTGATAATATTTACCGAATACATGGCCTTCCAATTGATATTATTTCAGATTGAGGACCACAATTTGTATCAAACTTTTGGAGAGGATTATTTCGGCTTTTAAAGGTCAAGATTAACCTCTCATCCGCTTATCATCTTTAAATTGACTGTCAAACAGAATGAGTGAATCAGATCTTGGAACAATATCTTTGTTGCAATATAAATTACCAACAAGATGATTGGACAGACTTTCTGCTATTGGCTGAGGTTGCATACAATAACTCTGAACATTCTTCAATAAAGCAAACTCCATTCTTCTCAAACTATGGATACCACCTTTGAGCAGATCCATTCCAAATTGAAGATGTGGGAAGCCCTGCTGTAGAGGATCAAGCTACTTATTTAAAAACCATCCATGAAGAACTGAAATTCCAATTACAAATAGCCCAAGATTAATATAAAGACTATGCAAACATTCATCGCAAGAACCAACCAAATTTTAAAATAAGAGATTGTGTCTGGTTACTTCAACAAAATATACAAACAAATCGACCATCACGAAAATTAGACTATCAAAGACTTGGACCTTTTACAATTCTACACCAAATAAATGTAGTAAGTTTTTGTCTCGAACTACCAAGTAGCATGCACATTCATCCAATCTTTTATGTCTCGCTTTTAGAAACCTATTATAAATCAAATATTGCTGGAAGAACTATTCCACCACCAGCTTCAGTTGAAATGAATCAAGAGATTGAATATGAGGTAGATGAAATATTGGATTCACGTATAAGATATAGATGATTGAAATACTTCATCTATTGGAAGGGCTATGGATTTAGCGAAAGAACATGGAAACCTTCAGATAACCTTAAGAATGCATTTAAGAAGGTTCGCCAATTCCATCAACAATATCCTAAAAAACCTAGATTCAATGGTCATTGAAGATTTCGTGGACAATAACATCTCTTGGCTTCTAAATGATGCTTCCTATCAGCAACAAAAGACTAATATAAGAAGGGGAGAGCCACGCCAAGACCTGCACTTGTATTTTCCTAGGATAGAATAGATCTTGCTAGAAGCTTATTAGTTATCATGTCAAATCTTTGCGTTTCAAGGGAATTGTAAGAACAAGAGTGAGAAGACTGTTTTGGCATACAAGTGCCTGAGAAATCATTGCAACTTTCAGAATCTGCTAGATTTGAAGAACATGGACAAGATGAAGAAGGAGTATCCCAACATCAAGTAAGGTCACGCTTGGAATCTTTGGAGATACGGCCTCATCACAAAAATCTTGATTCAAATGCCCAAGCTTTGATAATACTCCTCAAAGTTGGAAGGGTGATTCCAGGTGGACGAGAAATTATGTTTGCAGGATGTTTTGAAGGTCGCAACAAAGAACAAATTCTTGGATGGGATGTTGGTCTAATAGAGGTTATATGTGGAGGTCATCAATGCCATCTCAAGGGTCATATTGAACCGATAACCAACGCACAAAAGACGGAATATATTGCTTCTCTACTCCAACGAATTGTAGAATTTTTATGCATATAATTTGATTATCAAATTACTTCGGCTCCTCGTAAAACTCGTCGCTAGAAGAAAAGATGATGTCACGAACATACTTAAGCCACTAGTAGAACTTTTGGTAGTCTTTTAGAATCTTCTACAGCTTTTTAGAATCTTTTAGAATCTTCTAGAACCTTCCTCAACCTTCCAAGATCTCCCGTAGACTTTTTAGAGTCTTCCAGAATCTTTCTCAAGCCTCTAAAGTATTCTAAGATACTCTTAGAAGGTCCAATAGGATATAAGGCCTCATAGTATAAATAAGAGGCAAGACTGAGGAGCACCTCAGTCTTGCCAACACAAGTCTTGGAGCAATCCAGAGTGTTGCCTTGTTCTTAATATTAATCTAGTTTCTTATTCTTGATCTAGTTCTTGTTCTTGTCCATCCAATTTTTTATTTTTTGAAGTTATTCTCGTTCTGATTTCTTCTCTTTGGTTCTTGGCTAACCTGCTATCTTGCATCCTTGACATATAGTGGAAAAATCCTCCTTGACTTGAGTCAAGTCAAGTTTTGTGAGAAATTTGGAGTATGAGTGTTAGTTTTTGCTTAGAGATGGTGATTTTGCTATTTAATAAATATTCATGCTTTCTACACCTTTTTGCACTCTTTGATTCTCTTTTGATAGAATATAAGATGCTTGACTAATATTAGATTTGATCTTTTCTCACTTCATAAGAATTCTTTTTTTTTCTTAGTTTTTATTTTATTTTGAATTTAGAAGTACTCTAAAACTTTAAAAAAGCACTTGGATAGTAGAATATATGAATAGAGTGGAAGTTGTAGTATAGAATTACAAAAAATTGTGCCTAAAATAGACAATTTTTATAACTTTTATATTAGTTTTTGTATTTGGAAGCAAGTTGCCAGTAATCAACTACAGCCTATGTTAGAATATAGTTTCATCCATCTAGGATTTTTTATTTATAATTTTTATCCATATTTTTCATCAATAATTTTTCATCAATAATTTTTCATCTATACTATTTTCATCCACAAAGGCTTCATCTATGCTGATTTCATTTGTAGAGGCTACATCTAGGCTATTTTCATCCACAAAGACTTCATCCATATTATCTCCATTTATAGTGAAGTGAAGATCCTTTGAAATTAAAATTTGGAAGCAATTTAGTTTGGAATTGAATAAGAATTGTATCAATTTTATATAAAATTTTATAAGGAATCCAATGGTATTATTGGTTTTATTTTTTAAATTTCATTTCAGCTCTAAATAGATAATTTTAGCTGCCAAAAGATATTTTTAAATACTAAATTATCCAAAAAATTTAAAATTTAAAGTTTAAAAATTATTGGGATGTATTATATTCCTATACTTCTAATTTGTACTTATTGAAGTGATGTAGTACTTATGTACTATTTTACTTTATAAATATTGTATATTTATATGACTTTAGTGACCATCCACTACAAACATGTGTTAGTGGCTTTGGTTCATACTTTTGAATTTTGCAATTCATTATATGGAAAAGAGGATCCAATTTTTGTTTTTTGGATTTTATCTTTGATACCTTTCTTTGTAAAAAGCATTATTGCTAGAGATTTCCGATATTTCTTTATTTTATATTATATGTAGATTATCTGTTATAGACATATTGTAGGGGTGAAGTCGGATTAATGGCCAATAAGATTTTTTTGTAAGGTGGTTGTTGGATCTATGTTAGCTGGAGATGATGATCAATGCACCACAAAGTTTGATAGTGATTTTAAGTGCAAGTAATTCTTAAATCTTAGATAGTTTTTGGTTTCCAGTAGTTAAGTTTATGGTGCAGATTAGGAGTCAATATTATTGATCTTTTTCATTAAACTACTCAGAGAGTGATCACATTATAGACTTTGGACTATGATTGGATATTAATAAGACTTTTAAACCTATTTCGGCATTGGACATCAGCTATAGGCTTCAGGTTTGGAATATATGTATGTTTGATAAGATAGAAGATGATTCTTATAATATAGTATGGGATCAATTCTCTAGATGGATTGGTGGCATTTCTCTGCCTAACTAGAAGTTCAAATTCCAAATATGGATGAAAAAGAAGCACCAACAGTCTCTCACTTTCAATGAGTAATGTACCTTTGAGTTGCTATCACAACATCTAGACTTTCTAGACTTACAAGTATTGAATAGAAGATCATGTTATCAAGCTACGCTAGATAGAGACTTACTGGCAGGACAATATGGAATTGATTGTTTCTCTCAAAGAGGGCATAATAATGAGTCTATTTTTTTCTTCCATTGAATAATTTAAGAAAAAAGATGGTTCATCTTTTTGTGATGCTAAGGATAAAGACATTATTATGCATAGAGAAGGAAGTGCACCACTTGCCATGTCATAGATAACTTAAGCTATGCAAGTAGCTTTAGTTGCTATTAGAGAGCCACTACTTTTTGAGCCGTTTTGTCTCTTTATTATATACTTAGAGATGAAATATAGACAATTCAAGCATGATCAAATGCATCGCATCCATGACTTTTGACAAAAGAAGGAAGACACTCTTTGCAAAATGTATATATATTTAATATGATTTGCCATAGAATTAGGAAATATATTTTTTGGGAGCCAGTTGATGAAGATCTTTTTGTCAAAGATTGATAAGCGATTACTAGATTTGGCTAATACTTTATTATTCTTAATTTTGATGGCAAGGCCATATTGACTTAGACATTTGCTGAGGTTGAGAAGTGTGATTGGGATCTTTACCACTACAATACTATGAACATGATAGCATAAATGACAAATGTATCATAGCCCATAAAGACCATTACCGCCACTAGCAATTTGATAGAGGCTCAATCTAAAAGGGTATTGCACTATTGGGCTTTTAAAGATGTAGGTCATACCAAGGGTGATCCTATCTATTCTAATAAGAAGAAAGGTCAAAGTACAGAGAAGTCCAAATCAAAGGTAGAGATAAGGAAGACAAAAGAGAAGGCAAAGCACAAGCAATTGAAGTGCTTTCATTATGATAAGCTCAATCATAGTGGTGACCATTGCTTCTTTTTGCATTCAAAAAAACATCCTTCTTTTATTTGTGAGAAGGAGCTAGAGACCAAGATTAATGCATTGGAAGAGAGATTGAAAACTTTGGCATCATTAGGCCAAGTCATAGATCCTCATATTGCCTTTGGGGCTAAAATTAATACCTCTCTTCTTGATTATTACATACATAAAGCCTCAGGTGAGATGATGGACTCTATGGCCACCACACATGCACAAATGGCAATTCAAACTCCCACTTCCACCTTGGATGAGTGAATAGAGAGTTTGAAGGCATAGAGCAATAATACAGCTGATCAAATTGGTTAGACACGATTACTATTATCTTTTGATTTAGCTGATGCAATTCAATCGACATGTATTCCAATTTCAACACGTGTTTTGATTTTGATACTAAAGACAACTAATTTGTCAATTAATATAGTACATATTTTAGCTTCCATATTATTGTACACACCTTTGTTTATTATAGTGAATTTGATGGCATTAGATTTATACCTTGCCAAGATTTTTCACCTTATAGGTAGGATTTTGGAAGGAAAGGCATTTATGTCTTTTTTGGAGGTGGCTTAAGTTATTGTAAAAACACCTATTCTAGAAGATTTGGAAGAGATAGCCAAACTGTGAACAAAACTTACAACTAAGGTCATTGTATCTTTTGATATACTCGTTCCACGTATTGAATAGTCTCCCATTATTTTTAATATATTTGTTGCAGTTAGAATCGCTTATTTGTCTGATGTTGCTGCCAAACTTGCATGAGAATGTTAAGGCCTTCAATCAAGCATTGTGTGGCTGGTAAACGATAATAATATCTTGATTGTCAGCTACACAAGTAGTGATTTTACTTGGATTATTCTCCTTTGAAAGATAATGGATTCAAAGGTTTAACTAATTATAATTATTAAATATCTTAATGAAAATCTAAGATTAATAATTATTAATTTAGAACCTTGTTCTTTTATTATTATCACTTCAATTGGCGACAATAAGTGGACCACTAGATTTAATCACAAGCCTTTCCAATTTATTTTTTATACAAGCTCCAACTCTTTGTCTTTTCATTTGTCTTTCAAGTATGTAGTAACTGGTGCCACCAATTATGACATTTTAGTTGGTCAACAAGCATTTCACCTTCTTGATTTTGATTTAGATAACTAGATTGAGGAGGCTTGGATTAGACTTGATTGGTCTTCTAGAGATGGCATGCAAAAGTTGATTCTTGTGGCTTTTATAGCCTCTGCTATTATAGCATCGTTATCCACTATGTTTGGATGTAATGCTATTGTTAATGGATTTTCTTCTAGCTCCATTTTTCTAAAAGAAATACTTATTTTTATGGATAATAATTTAGATAAGAGGAAGGTATTACATGTAGAGCCTTTGTGGCATCATTTTAAGGATCTTCTTCTAATTTGGCAGACTTATAGAAAGCTTGTTTAAAGATGTGAGGACATTGTCTTTTCTTTATTTCCAAAGATCCCTTCAGTCCCTTTTATTACTTTTGCATTGGCTCGGCTAATTTGGTGGCATCCACCTAAAGAGGACATTATACTTATGGAGGTATTTGAAAGCATTAGTCCAAGTTTTGTAACCTTATTTAAGGCTGGTCTTATGGTTCAATGATACATCCATATCAATGATGGTTTTGTATCAAATTCGATTATCTACCTTCATTTGCATTGATTGATGGTTTTGTATCTTCAGCAATTAGTTCTTTCCATCATTTGTGGGTGCTTTGGATATCTTTTTTGTGACAGTACACTCATCAATGGAAAGGATTTGTAAAGATTAGGTCTCATGGATTTAAAGATTATTGGTTGGCTATGTCAAAATCATTCACATGCTAGCTCAAGTCATGGCTTAGAGGATCTGCAATCCAATTTATTTTGGAATCTTATGTAGCTTATATAGTGGTAGTTCACCTATTAATCTTTTTTTACTAAGATACATTTTTGAAAATATTACCATATTACATGATTTTTGAGCCAAGGTGCTAAAAGATAGGTATTATATTTATCACTACCTTGAAAATCCCATCTTTATAGATGTATCTGGTATTGGTTCTTATGCTTACCATCTTCAATGGCTATGGACCAATCTTGTACCACTATCCACTTTTGATAAAGAATTTTTTGTAATTCTTCCATCTTTAAATCAAAAGATGGATGACATCTTGGATGCACATTAGACTTCTGTATCAATTATCTGAGATGATTTATCTTTGTTAGCATTAATCAATAAGGTAGAGGCACCTCACAAAGTATTTCTTATGTTCATGACATTCCTTTAGTTATTTGTCTTTTGTAATTAAAGCCTTGATATGGTGTAAAATGCTCACATTAAATTTCACCTTGAGCCTTCTATTGATGAGGATGAGCATACTATGGAATTTTTTACTAGCACTATGGTAGCTCTTGGTATTTCCAAGGGCCAGAAGAGATTTATTTTAGGCCAAGCTATAGACCTTAATACCATGGTGTAGGCTATTAGCTTGTATCTTGTAGTGTAGAGGCATTGTAATAATCATTTGTTGTTTCTAAGGGGTGAGAGTTATGGTTAGGGGGCACAGCAGCCCACATTCACAAAAGAGGATGACCGAGAGAATTTTTTTTTTTTAAGGCAACAAGTATTGGAAGAGCTTCAAGTTCAACATGTATTTGTTGCTTTGGTCCAAAACTTTAAGAAGATGGAAGCTTAGAGTATCTTTCCATGGGTACTTTTATCTTTTCTTTTACCTTCTATAAAGGCTTTATTATCAAAGGCTATTGGTGATAATGAAGTTCTAATTTTTATTATTGGTATGGAATCTAGAGGCATAAAAAATGTTCTATGTACTACGTAATAGTCACAATTTATATCCGCACAAAGTGGTTTTCTTATAGTGGATAAACAAATATTTATTTGCTCATATTGAAGGTATTTTATTTGTAACCTTTAAGATCTTGAAGGCTATAAAGTAAAATCCATCTACATTCACTTAGAAGACAACCATCCTATCTTTTGGATACCTTACAAGCTCAATATTTTTGAGAGGATTGGCATTTAGAGTTATTGCCATGAGTTGATAGCAACACAATTGATTGAGGTCTCTAATAGTGAATATGCTTGTTCTATGTTTATGCCATTAAAGATAGATATCTTTGGCAACTAAACAAAGAAGCAGATGTGTTGAAATTACTGTCCAATTAATTAGAAGACCAAGTCAAATCGGTATTCTATATTGATGCCAAAAGAATTATTTGATACTATTAGATTTTCTTGAATCTTTAGTACTTTGAATTTGAAATCAAACTATTATCAACTTCCAGTACTTGTAGGAAATTAGTTGAAGATTGCAGTTTGGAGAGTTGATCAAAATGGAAAAGATCAACTTTATAATTAAAAATTTCTTCTATTTGGCCTCGAGAATGCACTAATTGAATTTCAAAGGATGATAGATTTTATCCTTGATTGCTTGCTATTTATTAGATATTACATTGATGATGTTATTATCTTTAGTAAAATACCTCAAGAATATATGAGGCATTTGCAAGTAATCTTTAAGCGGTTACAATAATGAAATTTATGCTTGCATCATGCTATGTGTAAATTCTTTTATAATCAGCTGTCATACTTGGACGACATGATTGTACCTAGAAGACTTGGTGTACAATATGCAAAGGTGGATGCATTGTAGAAATTCTTGACATCTACTGATATGCCGGAACTTTGTGCTTTTTTGGACTTGGCAAATTATTATCAAACATTTGTCAAGAACTTTAACTTGATTGCCAAACCTCTTACTATTATCATAGGCAAAGATCAACCGTAAATTTGAAACTGTGAGCAATAGCAAGCTTTTCAAATATTAAAGTTGAGATTGGGCACAATTCTAGTGCTTTCATAGACTAACATTTTTAGATCCTTCCAGTTATATATTGATTAGAGTTTTTTAAATCTTAGAGCAATTCTTACATAAAAGGATGAGCTTGGATGGGAGTACATTATTGCTTATGCATCTAAGAGTAATAACAATGAAGAATTTAAATATTCATCTTATAAAAAAAAAGCTTTGGCAGCAATATGGGCCATTGATTACTTTTGACTTTATTTGTATAGGCAGCGATTTATATTAGTGACTAATTACTAACCTCTATAATAGCTTATAGAATTGAATAAGCTCACTGGCAAACTTGCTAAATAGGCTTTAGTGCTTCAAGAATATGATTTTGAGATAGTGCATTGAGTTAGTACTACCAACCTAGATGTAGATGGACTCCTACAATCTAAGTCCTTTGGATGAAGATTTGAATAGAGTGAGATGGCATAGATATTGCAATCGAAAGGCGATTTTAAGTTGGCATGCATCTTCCTATCTTACATTGTTGTTAGTCTCTACTGAGGAGATTCTTTCTCAAGGCTCAGATGATCAAACTGATCAACCTCAAGCTATAGTTGATGTATGGGAGGACCTTTCCATATTATATAAGCTTCAACAAGAGATATTTTCTTCTTCTATTTTTGTAATAGAGAAAGATAGGATTGGATATTAAATATGAAGTTTTTGTTGGGAGAATGATTTGTTATTTTTATTATGGTCTAATGGAATTAAACATATAGTTCTAAGACTTAATTAAAGAGCTTCCTTGGTGCATCAAATATACAAGGATCTTAATCATTTTGACATATGTAGGGCACATTTGATATTGCATAGTCAATATTGGTGGAATAGTATATACTAACATATTGCAACTTATGTTGTTAGGTGTGAGATTTGTGACCAAATTAGATGTAGTTTTAATACCTTGTTACCTAAATTCAAGTGTCTATCAATCATGGGATTAGGTTATTGATGGTCATTAGATTTTGTAAGGCCATTGATTATTATTCCACATGGAATAAAGTATGTGTTAATAATGGTAGAATATTTTAGCAAATAGATTGAATTTGTTGTTCTACCTCAAAATTCTTCAAAGTTAGTTGCTATAGTTTTTTTGCATTGAGTTTCAACACAATTTTGAGCATGAATTGAAATATTAATAAACCAGGGAAAAAAAATTCCTTGGTACCTTTGACAATTTGTATACTAAGATCTTTATTGATCACTGCATTGCCTCTAAATATCATCTTGAATTAGATGGCTTAATTGAACGAATTATTGTCACGGACACAGAATACGAAGAAGAAATCTAAACAAGAATTTCAAAGAAAACTGGCAAGAACTAGATTGATCAGATGAGTACAAGAGCAACACCAGAGAGGTGAGCTAGAGCTCCAAGAGATGTGTTGTCGAGACTGAAGAACCCTTCAACCTCGACTCCTATATATACTACCAGATAGGAAACTTCTCGAGCTACTTCCGCTAAACTAGGAAGCTTCTCAAGCGACTTCTACTTAACCAGGAAGCTTCTCAAGCAACTTCCTAGAATCTAGTAGAATATTCTAGGAATATTCTAAGAATCTTCTAGAACCTTCTAAGAGAATCTTTAGAGAATCTTCTAAGAATCTTTATAGAATATTCTAAGGAATCTTTAGAGAATATTCTAGAGGGTTCCAAAGACTTGCTTCTAGAATGTTCTAGAAGCTTGTCTCTAGAAGGTTCTAAGGACTATGTCCCTAACATTACCCTCTCCTTTAGCTTCGAGGTCTCCGAGAAGCAATGTTGTTTGTCGGTTAGAACAATCGCAAGAAAATAAAGATCTGTCGCATAATGTCTGCAATAAACTCCAATTGCTGTTCGTGAAGCAAGTGGTTCAACGGCCCTTGAAGCCAACGGTAGTGGCCCACGCCTTCCACTTCTGACCAAGCATGAACTTCCGTGTCCTCATTGTGAAATTGTCCTGCAAACACACCTTCTGGCTGACCATCGTAAGCAGGCTCGATCTCAAATACTATCACCAGCGATCGGTTACTCGGTATCCTCCGTCGTTGTCGTGGTGCAGGCGGTTCTTCATCTCGAGGTCGCCTTCGTGAGCTAGTCGGTTGAGATAACACAACTGGCATGCTATCCATGTCGGGAAATCAAACTCTGGCTACTAGAAAAAGTTCTCTATCTTGGAAAAAATAACTTATCAACTGTGAGTTTTGGTGGTACTCTCCCCTCTTTTATGTTCTCGGATGAATAAGCTTCAAGAAGAAGTTATCATTGAACTAGCTTAGGTTTATGAGGATATCGTCGATGAAACTCCTGTACCTTTTGCGGCGCATTGGCAAGATTTTTGGCTGGCTTCCACGTTCGTTCATTAATGTCGTAGCCGCACCAATGAATTAATGTTTGTTCATTAATGTCGTAGCCCCACCTTCGCCGTGAATCCAGCACCTTTTTGACCTCGTATTCCTCGTGGTTCTCAATTTCAATGCTAGGTGGCGGATGTTGTGTTCTTCCAGGAAAGGATGACTCTCGATAAGATTCCAACAAAGAAACATGAAAGACAGGGTGTACCTTCATAGCAGCTGGTAGCTCCAGACGATATGCCATTGGATTGATTTGCCTCTGGATGACAAATGGTCCCAATCTTCGGTAGTCCAACTTATCACAAGGCCTTGTTGTCTTAATATTTCGTCGAAGTAACCATATTTTATCTCCAACCTTGAAAGCAGGTACCTCATTCCGAGATCCATCTGCGGTCGCCTTGTAGGACTCTTGTGCAGCTTGCAATTGAAGTTTCAACGTGGCTTGAAGTTCCGATAACCGCTTTGCAATTCCTTCAACTGCCGGATTGATATTTGTTGATGGACTCAATAAGTCAAGTTTCGGATGGTATCCATAGTTGGAAAAGAATGGTGTTTGTTGAGTCGACGCATGAAGTGTGTTGTTGTAAGCAAACTCTGCAAGCGATAGATATGCGGTCCAATCGTCCTGCTGATAGTTGATGTTGCACCGTAGATATTGCTCCAAGACTTGATTGACCCGTTCTGTTTGGCCGTCAGTTTGGGGATGGAAAGCCGAAGAAAGTTTGATATCCACTTTCAATGCCTCAAAGAGAGATCTCCAAAACTTGGATACGAACTGAGTCCCTCGATCCGACACGATATCATCTGGTAGGCCATGATAACGATATACGTTATCGAGGAAGAGCCTTGCAGTGTCTTCGCTTGAAGATGTCTTCTTGCAAGGGACAAAATATGCCATCTTTGTAAGCCGATCCACCACAACAAAGATGCTATCAAATGAATTTGATGACGGCAAGTCTGTGATGAAGTCCATAGAAATTGAAGACCATGATCGACGCGGAATAGGCAGTGGCTGTAGAAGACCATAAGGGCGATGTCGAGGGCTCTTGGATCTTGAACAAATGTCACAAGAGATGACAAACTCTTTCACATCCTTCCACATTTGGGGCCACCAAAAATCTCGGGAGATAAGCTCCAAAGTCTTGTTGAACCCGAAATGTCCCGCAGTTGGAAAGTCGTGACGAGATTGAAGAACTCGGAGTCGTGTTGGTCCTTTTGGAATATACAATTGCTCTTCAAAGTATAAAAGATCTTCTTCAACCTTGAACTTGTCGTTATCAATGCGCTGCTTGATATCCACGGCTATAGAATCTTCAAGAGTCGCAGCGCGTACCTGGTTGAGGAAATCGATATCAATTAGCATGGAAGCGGTGCAAATCCTAAAATGCTCTGGCTTCAGCAATGTTGCACACTGTTGATCGAACGCTGCTTCTCCAACCTTCGACGCAAGATACAATCTCCTCGATAATGCATCGGAGAGTCCTTGTTGCTTCCCAGGCCGATAAGTATAACAAAGTCAAATCTGGAAAGCGACATATTTCATCGAGCCTGACGACGATTCAGAACTCAAGATGTCATGAAGTACTCCAAATTCTTGTGATCCGTGTATACGGTCACTGGATATGCAGCTCTTTCAAGGAAGTATCGCCACTCTTGAAAGGAATCCACTATTGCAAGGAGTTCCTTATCGTGGATCTCATAATTGATCTCGGCAGCAGAAAACTTCCGCGAATAGAATGCAACTAGATGGAGCTTCCCGTCTACGTCCATCTGTGAAAGCACCGCTCCCAAAGCAAAATCTGAAGCATCGGTCTCTAAATAGAAGGCTTTTGCAAAGTCAGGGTGTACCAAGATTGGAGCTGTAATAAATACCGACTTAAGATCTTGGAATGCTTTCTCCGCTTGAGGTCCCCATTCGAGCTTGTCCTTGCATGTCAACCGAGTGAGCGGGGCAGCGACTTGGGAATAATTCTTGATGAAGATCCGATAGAAGTTAGCAAAACCAAGAAAGCATTGCACATCTCGAATTGTCTTCGGAACTTTCCAAGACACGATTGCCTCTACCTTTTTGGGATCCATCTTCAAACCTTCTGTAGTCGCGATAAATCCTAAAAACTCCATCTCAGTCTGGTGAAATAAGCATTTCTCTAGTTTGGCGTAGAGTCCTCGCTGGCGTAGCTTTTCAAGGACCAGACGAACATGTTTCTCATGCTCTTCCTCGTTCTTGGAAAATATCAGAATGTCATCTAAGTAGATGACAACAAAGTCGTCAAGGTGCTCTCGAAAAATGTCATTCATCATGTGTTGAAAAACGGCCGGAGCATTGGTGAGGCCAAAAGGCATGACATTATACTCAAAGTGGCCATACCTTGTACGGAAAGCTGTCTTCCATTCGTCTCCCTCCTTGATACGCACAAGATTGTAAGCTCCCCTTAGATCAATCTTTGTGAAGATCTTTGTACGTCCAAGTTGTTCCAAAAGACCGGAGATCAAGGGTAACGGATAACGATTCTTCTTCGTCACCTTGTTGAGGCCTCGATAATCTACGCACATCCGCAACGAGCCGTCTTTCTTTTTCACAAATAAGATCGGTGCCCCGGTTGGCGACTTTGAATGGCGAATGAAATTCTTGGCTAGATTCTCGTCGATGTACTTCCGTAGCTCTGCCAACTCCGTCTGCGATAGGTTGTAGATTGGGCCAAAAGGTGGTTGTGTTCCTTCTTGTAAGTCTATGGCACAATCGTATGGTCGATGCTCTGGTAGCATTTCAGCATTCTTCTTTTGAAATACGTCCTCAAAGTCCTTATACTGCTCCGGTATACTTGTTGTCGAAGTCTTCTCGTCGCTAATCGGTGTTGCATAAATGACAAATGGTGTACCTTCCTTGGACGACCTTACAAACACTCTTGCTCCAAGAAATAATGGTTTTTTTGTTCTAGACCTTTTAATAGGCTTACTTTTAGAATAATCTATGAGAAACGTCATTCTTCGTAACCTCCAATCAATAGATGGATTATGCTTCTTTAACCAGGAAAGACCAAGAATGACAGGGTTTGACGGGGTTCTAATAATATTAAAAATAACAAAACTACTATGGTTTTCAAATGCAACTTCTATAGGTTCTGATTCATGGGTGACACTACCGGACAATAAAGGTCTTCCATCTATTACTTCTACGTGTACGGGTTTGGATTTCAATACTAGAGGGATCTTATGGCGCTTAGCAAATTCTTCGTCTAAGAAACAAGCAGATGCTCTTGAATCTAATAACGCTAGGATTTTGATTTTCTGAGGACCAAAAGACAAAGGGATTGTAAAACAACTAGCAGGTTGGGAAGAAAGAGTGGAACTTGATTTTTGTTGTGGTATTGAATTGTCCAGCCGCACGGTTCCTATTGTGGCTGGGCATCTTCGTTTTCTTGTATAATCGCACCTCTGGTCTTCACAATGCGTTGATTCTGCTTCTTGGGGCAGCTTCTAACTGTTTGGCCTTGCTCTCCGCAATACAAGCATAGTCCTTCCTCCATACGTCGCTTTCTTTCTTCTGGAGTAAGGGGCTTTATACGTACCGCGTCAATTTGCATGTCTTCCGCTTCCGAGTGTGAGTTGAGGCCACTTGCTGACATACTAGGGCCATGGCGAGTCGTATATTGTCTTGCACGTTGGTCTTGGCGACGTTGAAATAGGCGGTTATCGCACTTCACCGCTTGGCTGATGGCTTCGTTGAGCGTCCGTGGGTCTGGAAGCGATAATAGCAAATCCTTCAAGTCGTCTCTTAGACCCCAATAAAACTGACTCATCAACGCTTCTTTGTCCTAGTTGATGTCGCACGCTAATTGCCTGAAATCTGATGCATAAATTGATACTGAGCGCATCCCTTGTTGTAGCGACCGAATCTTCGTTGTAGCCCTTCGAGCCTTATCATGTTCGCCAAATGCCTCCAAGAAAGTTTCAAAGTTGCTCAAAATTGGTGATCGTTTCTCGAATAAAGGAGCGAACCACGATAACGCTTGTCTTGTGAGCAGAGTTTCGACTAATCCAACACGCGACTCCTCCGTCGGATAGCGTTCAGGTTGCAAAACCGTAATCAACCTGATTTGGTTGACGAAACCTCGAAACTTGGAACGCGTACCATCAAATTTGTCTGGAAGGCTGACTCGGGGTTCCTTTCGCTGTTGAACCAACGGTTCTTGCCGAAACTAACGACATGGTTGCTTCATTAGATGCCGAAGCTTGAGATTGGTGAACCTTAGATTGTGCTGCCTCGGGCGTTCCAACGTTGTGAAGCCTTGCCATAACTCCTTCTATCTCTGCAGTTCTCTGAGACAACGTAGCAAGAGCATTCATGATGGCGTCCAATTTGGACTCCGAACTTTCAGCCATAGTGATGTCTTGACCTCCGACCATTCTAAGAGAAGGAAAAGATGAATCTACAGAAGATAATATTGGTTTAGAGGAGGGTACTCCGCAACCTCTAAAACGCCTTAAGTTCTTCAAGAAGAGGGGTAATCCACGCTTTTCAAGAAGAACAAGACTCCAATAATGAATACAATGAATATCAGTTTAGAGGAGGGTAATCCGCAACCTCTAAAACGCCAGTAGACCTTCAAGAAGAGGGTAATCCACACTCTCACAAGAAGGAACTAGCTCTGATATCAAAGATGTGTGTAGTCTCGACAAACTGTCACGGACACAAAATACAAATTAGAAATCTAAACAAGAAGTTCACGAAGAAGTGGAAAGAACTAAATTAATCAGATGAGTACAAGGCCAACACCAGAGAAGTGAGCTAGAGCTCCAAGAGATGTGTTGTCGAGACTGAAGAACCCTTCAGCCTCGACTCCTATATATACTACCAGATAGGAAACTTCTCGAGCTACTTCCGCTAAACTAGGAAGCTTCTCAAGCGACTTCTACTTAACCAGGAAGCTTCTCAAGCAACTTCCTAGAATCTAGTAGAATATTCTAGGAATATTCTAAGAATCTTTTAGAACTTTCTAAAGGAATCTTTAGAGAATCTTCTAAGAATCTTTATAAAATATTCTAAGGAATCTTTAGGGAATATTCTAGAGGGTTCCAAAGACTTGCTTCTAGAATATTCTAGAAGCTTGTCTCTAGAAGGTTCTAAGGACTATGTCCCTAACAATTATTCAAACCACCAAGCATGGCTTGAGGAAGTACAGATTACTTCATAGAATTCATTGGCATTAGGACCTTATGTTGCGTTAGATTATTATATATTATCGGTTTAATAGGCAAGCTTCTTTGGCCTCTTATAGCCTATATCAATTGTTGTATGGATGTGAGTCTATTTTACCTAGTTCTATTTAAGAAAATTCGCTCCACTTATAGACTTGGATGATCTGTGTGTTTGGACTCAATATCTACATGATTAGGTTAAGTTCTTTCAAAGGACTACGCTTATGGCTATAGAAAATTTGGCCATTACTTAGCACTATAATACATTACATTATGCATGCATTTGTAGTGGTGCTTATAGACCTTAACTGTAAAGATTTCTTCAAGGAGATTATGTTTACTTGCAATGTAAGGCACTTACAATATTGGATGTCAAGGCGGGGCCTATCATTCTTTGTATAAAGGAATTTAATGGAATTTTATTGTTGGAAGGCAAGGATGGCAGAGAATGTCCAAAACATTCTAACAACTATGCCCCGTATCATTTACCTATTGAAAGCACAATCTATTTTGAGCTAGCAGTTGTACCAAAAGGCCTTCCATATTTTGTGTGTAGAAAGAAGAAATGAGTGGATACTATGTTATTATATGATCAATGCCAATGTGGTTGGCATATGGGATGCTTGATGCTATCTCTAATTTTTTTATCGTCTGAATAGTGGATTTGTCCTTGTTATCAAAGATCTTTTATAGTTATTATTTTTACATCTAATAGTTGATGATCTATTGTAGTTTTCAATATTCTTTGGATACTTGAGTTGATATACTTGAAGGTAAGATTCATTAGTTGATTAGATTATAAGTTGAGAGACATTTATCTTGCAATTTGATAGCTACTATTATCAAAGACAATTAAAGATAGAGCTCACATTGCATCCAACCTAGAATTCTTTGGTATCTTTTCTTTGATTCATCTAATTACTAAATTTTCACCATGCCATCTCTGAGATTAGTGTATTGATAAATCATATTTTTTTTAAATTGACTTGCTTGGCATGTTTTCATAGTTAATTTAAGAGGGGCATTTGAGAGTATATTATGTGTGCACTTTTGATATATGTAATATTTATATATTAGGTATTGATTATGGTACTTGATTTGTTGTATGTGATGATCTTTATTTGCACAACAATTGTCATATTATATGGCATCAGGTACTTCACTGCGTCAAAATAATGCTTAAATAGATTAGCTTGTATTTTGTTAGTTTATTTTATATTTGTTGGTATTTCATCTATTTTTATATTTTTTATCTAGTAGATGATTTCATCCGCCTAAGATTTGAATGTATAATAGAGAAACCTTCTTTGACTTGACATTCCTATCAAGTCAAGTTTTGTGAGAGATTTGGAAAGTGAGTGTTGTTAGTTTTTGCTTAGAAATGGTAGTTTTGCCATTTAATAAAGACTCTTGCTTTCCACACCTTCTTGCACTCTTTGATTCTTCCTTGGTAGAATGAAAGATGCTTGACTAGTGTTAGATTTATTCTTTTCTCTTTGAGGATGTACTATGTGTGTACTTTTTGTATATGTGATATTTGCATATTAAATATTGGCTATGACATTCAATCTGTTGTATGTAACAATTTTTATTTACA
>JAWRVF010000963.1:0-129844 GCA_036785485.1 Physcomitrellopsis africana | reverse complement strand
TATTTCAAAGTTTGAGTTCAAGAAAAATCTACTCTATTTCCAAGGGCGCTTATATGTTCCAGAAGCTGAAGCACGATTACGTGTTCTTCAAACTCGTCATGACTTCCTGGCAGCAGGACATTTTGGATATAATAAGACTCTAGAGTTGATATCTAGAGATTTTTGGTGGCCTCAAATGTGGGAAGGAGTCAAAGATTTTGTAAAAACATGTGATGTTTGTTCAAGATCAAAAACTCCTCGCCATCGATCCTACGGACTTCTTCAGCCATTACCCATTCCAGAACAACCATGGTCTTCTGTGTCTATGGATTTTATCACGGATCTTCCAAATTCAGGTTCTTATGACTCTATATTCGTGATAGTAGATCGTTTTACTAAGATGGCACATTTTATATCATATAAAAAATCTATCACAGGCGAAGAAACAGCTAAACTTTTCCTTGACAATATCTACCGCTATCATGGATTACCTAAGGATATTATATCGGATAGGGGAATTCAGTTTGTATCAAGATTTTGGAGAACACTTTTCAAGATTCTAAAGGTGGATATAAATCTATCTTTAGCTTTCCATCCTCAAACTGATGGACAAACGGAGTGCGTAAATCAAGTCTTGGAACAGTATTTGAGATGTACCATCAACTACCAACAAGATGATTGGACAACTTTTTTACCATTGGCAGAGTTTGCTTATAATAATACGGTACATTCTTCTACACAACAAACACCTTTCTTTGCCAATTATGGTTACCATCCACGACTTGATACTTTTGACTATTCGAAAGTTGACAATCCTGCGGCGAAAGACTTGGTAAATCATTTGTCAAAACTACATACAACAATGAAGGCACAATTAAAGGAAGCTCAAGAACGACAAAAGATAAACACTGATGCGTATCGAAAGGAACAACCACAACTCAACGTAGGCGACAAGGTATGGCTACTTTGTCGCAATATCAAGACTACGCGACCTTGTGACAAGTTGGACTATCGTAAGCTTGGACCTTTTCGTATTTCTGAACAAATTAATCCAGTTGCATATCGATTACACCTACCAGAGTCTATGAAGATCCACCCTGTATTCCACGTGTCTCTTCTTGAACCATATAAGACAATGAACATACCAAGAAGAAAACAAGTGCCACCTCCTCCTATAGAAGTGAACAATAATGACGAATTTGAAGTAGAAGAAGTCTTAGATTCAAGGCGACGCCGAAATACGTTGGAATATCTTGTTCACTGGCACGGATACAATATTAGTGAGCGCACATGGGAACCAGCAAAAAATTTGGCAAATGCAGCGAGGAAGGTGGAGACCTTTCATCAACAACATCCATCGAAATCAAGATGAAGACTTTTCCTATAAAAGAAACAAGATGTAGGCAAGATAACATTCAACTTTCTATCCTTGTTTGTAGCTTCTTTGTATTTTGTGACGCTAAGGAGATGGAGAATCAACAGCCAACGGATTTGACTCAAGAGCCTTCATTTGTTGACCTACCGGACGAGACATTGCGACTATCACAACCCTCAAGACGACGCAATCGAGATGAAGATCTTCAAGAATGACATGTTCTTCCTCGAATAGATGGCGAGATACAACGTGTTTGGTATCACGACCTTGGAAGAGATTCTCAATGTTTGGTGATTTTATTGGAGATAGGAACAACTCCTGACGGTGTTCCAGATGTGACATTTGAAGGAAGTTATGAAGGTCACAACAATGATCAAATAACAGGGTGGTCTTCTCGCCCTGGAATGGGACACTATCGATGGCTGAGAGGACCCATCAATTACCTTCAAAGAGAACAAAGATCAGAATATGTGGCAAATACTATTCGCCGCATCTTAGACTTTCTACACATGTAATCACCGCTCCTCGTGGAACTCGTCCTTTAAAGGGGGGGGTAATGTCACGGACATATACATAGTTACCTATATGATCAGATAGAACTAGATAAAAGAAGATAAAAGCAGGTTAATTCCATAATATCTTTAGAGAAACTTCCTAGAAACTTCATAGACGCTGCTTTGACTTTATAAGTGTCCATAGTAGACTTTTGGATTAGAAACTTGGTCAATAAGTTAGCCACATGTCGTACATGTTGGTAGCTTGAAGACCAAGCTAAATACGTGGCGAACATATAGGAAACTTGCCCTGCAAGTTCGACACGTGTCTTGCAACTTGGACACGTGTCTTATAAATTGGATACGTGTTGGAGGTCCTATAGAACGTCGCCACTTAGCTCTTAGGTAGATAGTATAAATAGAAACAAGAGTGAAGCCTTCTTCACTCTTGTCAACTCCTTTCTTGTTTCTAGTTTGATTTCAAGAGTCTCTAGTATCTTATCTTTTGGCAATAGCCATTCCAGTTTTTTTTAATATATACACTACCTTGTTTCTATTTTGTTATATTTCTTTGAGAGTGTTTTTCACTTACTTATTTGCTTTCGTTGAATTCTTGTCCTTGACAATAGATCAAGCTTTGGATGGTATCCATAGTTAGAAAAGAATGTTGTTTTTTGAGTCGACCCATGAAGGGTGTTGTTATATGAAAACTCGGCTATCAGTAGATATGCAGTCTAATCATCTTGCTGATAGTTGATGCTGCATCATAAATACTGTTTCAAAACTTGATTCACGCGTTCCATTTGGACATCCGTTTGAGGATGGAATGCAAAAGAAAGCTTGATGTCCACCTTCAATATCTCAAAAAAAGATCTCCAAAACTTTGATACAAATTGGATTCCTCGATCTGACACGATATCATCTTGTAGACCATGATATTGATATACATTATGAAGAAAGAGCCTTGCTGTGTCTTCACTTGATGATGTCTTCTTGCAAGGGATAAAATATGCCATCTTTGTAAGTCAATCCATCACAACGAAGATGCTGTCAAAAGAATCCAATGGCAGCAGATCTGTATTAAAGTCTATGGAAACCAAAGACCATGGACAATACAGAATATGCAATGGCTGTAGAAGTCCATAAGGGCGATGCCGAGGGTTCTTGGATCTTGAACAAATGTCACAAAAGAAGAAAAAATCTTTTACATCCTTTCACATTTGGAGCCACCAGAAATCTCGAGAAATGAGTTCCAAGATCTTGTTGAATCCGAAATGTTCCGCAGCTGGAAAGTCATGACGAGATTGAAGGACTCGAAGTTGTGCTGGCCCTTTTGGCATATATAGCCGCTCTTCAAAGTATAAGAGATCTCCTTCAACCTTGAACTTGTCATCATTGATATGCTGCTTGATATCAAGGGCTATTGAATCTTCAATGGTCGCAGCTTATACTTAGTTGAGGAAGTCGGCATCAATTGGCACTACAACAGCACAAATCTTGAATTGCTCTAGCTTTAACAATGTCGTACGGTGTTGATCAAGCGTTGCTTCTCCAATCTTCGACGCAAGATATGATCTTTTTGATAAGGCATCGGATATTCCTTGCTGCTTTCCAGGCCGATAAGTAATAACGAAGTCAAACTTAGATAGCGACATATTCCATTGAGCTTGATGACAATTTAGAACCTGAGCTGACATGAAATATTCTAGATTCTTGTGATCCGTATATACGGTCACCGGATGTGCAGCTCCTTTGAGGAAGTGACGCCATTCTTGGAAAGAATCCACTATAGCAAGAAGTTTTTTATCATGAATGTCGTAGTTTATCTTAGTCGCAGAAAACTTCCGTAAATAAAATGCAACCAGATGAAGCTTATTATCGATATCCATCTGCAAAAGTATGGCTCCTAAAGCAAAATCTAAAGCATCGATTTCCAAATAGAAAGCCTTTGTAAAGTTTGGGTGTACCAAGATTGGAGCTATAATAAATGCGGTTTTAAGATTTTAAAATGCTTTTTCCGTTGAAGGTCCCTATTCGAGCTAATCCTTACATATTAATCGAGTGAGTGGAGTAGCAACTTGAGAATAATTCTTAATGAAGATCCGATAGAAGTTAGCAAAGCCGAGAAAACATTGTATGTCTCTAATCATCTTTGAAACTTTCTAGGACACAATTGCTTCCACCTTCTTCGGATCTATCTTAAAGCCTTCCATAGTCACAACGAATCCTACAAACTCCATCTTAGTTTGGTGAAATAAGCACTTCTCCAACTTGGCATAGAATCCTTGCTCGTGTAGTTTTTTGAATACCAAACAAACGTGCTTCTTATGCTCTTCTTCATTCTCAAAAATATCAAGATATCATCTAGATAGATGACAACAAAATCGTCTAGATATTCTCAAAAAATATCGTTCATCACGTGTTGAAAGACCGGCGGAGCATTGATAAGACCAAATGGCATAACATTATATTCAAAATGACCATATCTTGTACGAAAAGTTGTCTTCCATTCGTCTCCTTCTTTGATTCGCACAAGGTTGTAAGCTCCCCTTAGATCAATCTTTGTAAAGATCTTTGCACGTCCAAGTTGTTCCAGAAGACTAGATCAAAGGTAATGGATAGCAATTCTTCTTTGTCACCTTGTTGAGACCTCGATAGTCCACGTACATCCGTAGTGAGCCATCTTTCTTCTTCACAAATAAGATTGGTGCCCGAGCTGGCGACTTTGAATGACAAATGAAGTTCTTGGCTAGGTTCTCGTCAATGTATTTCTGCAACTCAGCCAACTCCGTCTGCGATAGGTTGTAGATTGGTCCAAAAGGTGATTGTGCTCCTTCTTGTAATTCTATGGCAGAATCATATGGTCGATGTTCTGGTAGCATGTCAATATTCTTCTTTTGGAATACGTCTTAAAAATCCTTGTATTGTTCCCATATACCTGTTGTTGAAATCTCCTCTCTACTAGTTGGAATCACATAAATGACCAATGGTGTGCCTTCCTTGCACGATCTTATAAACGTTCTTGCTCCAATGAACAAGGAATTTTTGGTTTGGGGTCTTCTTCCAGGCTTGTCCTCAGGTTGTTCTATGGAAAATGTTATCCTCCGTAACCTCCAATCTATGGATGGATTATATTTTTTCAACCAAGAAAGACCAAGAATAATAGGATTTGACGGTGTGCTAATAATGTTAAAAATAATATAACTACTATGGTCTTTAAACGTCACTTCTATAGGTTTTGATTCATGGATGACACTACCAGATAATAAAGGTCGTCCATCTATTACTTCTACGTGAACAGGTTTGAATTTTTATACTAGGAGAATTTTGTACTTTGGCAAATTTTTCGCCTGCTAAAACAAGCAAACGTTTCGAATCTAATACAATTTAAGGTTTTTAATTTCGGCGATCGTTATTAAAGGAATCAGAAACAACGAAAGGTGTTGAGAAAAGAGAAGAACCTGGTTTGATTTGTCTAATCGCGACGGTTCCTATTGCCACGGCATCCCTGTATTCCCCGAACAAACGCACCTCTATTCTCGAGCGTCGCATCCATTTTCATTTACGCCTAAATATGGCCTTCTCCAATCAGAATAAAAGCACAACCTTTCCATATTAATCATGGAGTAAGGAATTTGACACATACCGCATCAATTTGTACGCCCCTATCTCCGGACAGGAATTTGCGCTTACTACGATATAATTAAGGCCGCGACGACTTCAGATATTGTCTCAAGGCTGATCTCCGGCGACAAGGAAATAAAGCAGCGGGCCGAAAATGGCGCCCTTGGCTAACGGCTTATTGAGCGCTCGTGATTGTGAAGAGAGCAACAACAAATCTTTCACTTCGTTTCTTAGACCCCAATAGATTTGATTCATCAATGCTTCTTCATCCCGGGGCTTGATGCGATACTAATCGTCAAATTTGACGATAGATCGATGAAAGCGAGTCCCTTCAGAGAAATCAATTTTGTCAGGAAATTTCATCGAGCCTTATCACGCCGCCAACGTCAAGAAACTTCTCCTAAAAAGTCTCAAAGTTGTTCAAAATTGATGATCTTTTTTCAAATAGAGGAGCAAATCACGATAGAGCTTGTCTTGTAAGCAAAGTTCCAACCAATCCAACACGTTGTCGTACTGCATTTATGTGCAGTGTATAAAAATATTAAAAATCTTGTTTCTATTGTTAATATATGTGTGAGTGCTAGAGATTATTTTAGAAGATATTATAAGGAGAGGATTTATTATAGCCACTTAGTTAGTGAATTAAGATGGCTATTTGTTTTGTTCCTACCTTATTTATATCCTAGAATAGACTCTTTTGTAATTAGAAGAAAAATAAAGGTTGTTTTACCTTTCTTGTTGACTTTTGAGGTAGAATGGACCTTATGAGGGATAAGAAAGAAGAGCATGGGGTGAATAAGGCCCATCCAATAGGATTTGGCTGCCCATGTGGGCGTCTCATAGTCTAATATGGAAAGAAAGGGAGATATACTCCTCTTGCTAGGGAGAGAAGAGAGGCAGTTTTGAATAGTGAACTTTGGAGAGAGATAGCTCCGAGGAGATAGAAGTTTTTGTAGTGAAAATTGGTGGGTGTGTTCTTCAAGTTGTGAGGATTCTAGAACCTACTCACTTGCTTGTATTGGAGTTGTGAACAAAAGGTTATGCTTGTTTTAGTAGAGTGAGGTTTGCTGCCACCCGACGAAGAGGGGCAGAAACTTCGAGCTGCCACTGCAAGTTTGATTTCAACTCTTTCTTAGTGAAATTTATAGAGAGTGTGGAAGATTGTGCTAGCTATCTATCAAGACATCTCTTGTAGCATTTGGAGTTGGAGAGCAAAAGTTGTGAGCTTGAGAGTGGGAAAGGGTTTGCTGCCACCCGACGAAGAGGGGCAGAGACTTTGTTCAACCACCCAAGTCGGACAGTCTCTTCAATCCTTTTGATATTTTAGGTGCTTGTAGTAGCTTGTGTAAGCTTTCCACAAAAACAAAAATCAATACATTTGGAGCTTTGATGAAAGTTTTATGAGCCGTGAAGTGTCAAAGAGGAAAAATTGTTGCTAGGGTTTGAAGAGTAGAATCGACTAGCTACAAAATCTGGAGTTTGAGAGGCATGCATGCGAAATTTTAGAAAAAGTTAGGTGATGGAGTGAGCTTTCTAAAAAGCTATTGCATGTCCAATTTGGAGAAGGGAAGTGATCACAACAAAGGCTGAAGTGAAGAGGAGCTTTGCTGCCTTTGCATTTGCTTGGAAATTTTAGCGCCTACTTCTTTTAGCCATAACTTTTAAATGGTAAGTCATCTATTTGTGAAATTTTGATATGTTTTACAATGGATTATTGGCTTTCCATAGGCTATAAGCACGCTTGATTCGACCTTTGGATGAATTTTTCGTGATTTATTTAGCTTCAGTTTGTTGTATAACTTGTATTCCTCATATGCGGTTGTATTTTGAGGTATACTTGAATACATACATATTTTGCTTATACTTTTTATATAAGTATATATACTTGTATTTATACAAGTATTCTATAAATATTCTACAAGTATTATACATAATATTTGTACAAGTATTTGTACAAGTATTATACCAAGGATTTATACAAGTATTTGTACAAGTGTTATACCAAGGATTTATACAAGTATTTATATAAGTATTTGTATAAGTATTATTCAAGTATTTATACTTTATATTTGTACAAGACTTGTACAAGTATAATACAAGTATAACTTGAAAGCTTGAAGAAATATTGTGCAAGTATAGAACATACTTGCACGGCTTCCTCTCATGTTCCCTGCTAGTTCTAGTAGCAGCTAGGAACCCTGCTGGTTTTCTGCAATTTCACCCGACATAACGTGATTCCTTTTTTAATATCTCTTTAATTGTAGAAACAGCATCAATTTGATTCACGACTTAAACCTCAAATCTCGGAGCGTGTGCCATCAAACTTGTCTAGAAGGCTAATTCGAGGCTCTGTTCGTTGTGAAAGCAATGGTTCTTATTGAACTACAAGTAAAGTTGCTTCTTATGGTATAGAAGCTCAAGGCTGATGAAACCCAGATTGTGCTATTCCGGATGCTGCATCATTATGAAATCTTGCAAAGACTCCTTCCATCACCGTAGTTCTCTGTGATAACGTAGTAAGAGCATTCATAATGGCGTCCATCTTGGACTCCAAACTTTCATTCATATTAATGTCTTGACTTCCAACCATTCTAAGAAAAAAGAAGTAATTATTTCTACAAGGAGGAAATATTGGTTTAGAAGAAGGTACTCTGCAATCTCTAAAACACCTTAAGACCTTCAAGAAGAAAGATAATCCACTGTCTCCAAAAAGAATAAGACTCCAATATTATAATGGTAAAGATATCAGTTTAGAAGAGGGTAATCCGCAACCTCTAAAAATACTAGTATATCTTCAAGAAGAGGGATAATCCACACTTCAACAAGAAGGAACTAGCTCTGATATCTAAGATGAGAGTAGTCTCGACAAATTGTCATGGACACAAAATATAGACTTGAAGTCTAAACAAGAAGTTCAAGACGAATTGGCAGAACCGGATTCACTGATGAACATCAGAGATCGAGATCGGCACTGTTCTCGACTCCAATAGACATCTTACCGAAGTTTATATTTTTCCACCAACTAGGGAGCTTCTCAAGCAACTTCCACCAAGTAAGGAGTTTCTCAAGCAACTTCTATTAAGTAAGAAGCTTCTCAAGCAACTTCTATTAAATAAGAAGCTTCTCAAGCAACTTCTACCAACTAGAAAGATGTTAGAAGGCTCTGGAAGATTCTAGAGAGTTTTAAAAACCTTCTAAAATATTCTAGAAGGTTTTAATAAATATATCCTTGACACATTTGGTCTTACCAATGCTTCGAAAGTCTTTCAACACATGATAAATGACATTTTTTGAGAGCATCTAGACAATTTTGTTGTCATCTATCTGGATGATATCTTGATATTTTCCAAGAACAAAGAAGAGCTTGAGAAGCATGTTTGTTTAGTACTCAAAAAATTACACGAGCGAGGATTCTACGCCAAGTTGGAGAAGTGCTTATTTCATCAAATTGAGATGGAATTTTTAAGATTCATTGCGACTACGGAAGGCTTGAAGATGGATTTCAAGAAGGTGGAAGCAATTGTGTCCTGGGAAGTTCCGATGACGGTTAGAGATGTACAATATTTTCTTGGCTTTGCTAACTTCTATCAAATCTTCATCAAAAATTACTCTCAAGTTGCTGCTCCACTCACTCAATTGACGTATAAAGATAAGCTTGAATAGGGACTTCCAACGGAAAAAGCATTTCAAAATCTTAAAACCGCATTTATTACGGTTCCAATCTTGGTACATCCAAACTTTATAAAGGCTTTCTATTTGGAAACTGATGCTTTGGATTTTGCTTTAGGAACCGTACTTTTGCAAATGGACATTAACAATAAGCTTCATCTGATTGCATTCTATTTGCGGAAGTTTGCTATGGTTGAGATCAACTACGAGATCCATGATAAAAAACTCCTTGCTATAGTAGATTCTTTCCAAGAGTGGCATCACTTCCTCAAAGGAGCTGCACATTCAATCACCATATATATGGATTACAAGAATCTGGAGTATTTCATATCACCTCAGATTCTAAATTGTCATCAAGCTCAATGGAATATGTCGCTATCTAGGTTTGACTTTGTTATTACTTATCGGCCTAGAAAGCAGCAAAGGCTATCCGATGCCTTATCAAAAAGATCATATCTTGCGCCAAAGATTAGAGAAGCAGCGCTTGATCAACAATGTACGACATTATTAAAGCCAGAGTAATTCAAGATTTGTGCTGCTGTTGTGCCAATTGATGCCAACTTTCTCAACCAAGTGCATGCCGCGACCATTGAAGATTCAATAGCCCTTGACATCAAGCAGCATATCAATGATGACAAGTTCAAGGTCAAAGGAAATCTTTTATACTTTGAGGAGCAGTTGTATATCCCAGAAGGGCCAACACAACTCCAAGTCCTTCAATCTTGTCATGATTTTCCAATTGTGGGACATTTTGGATTCAACAAGATCTTGAAATTCATTTCCCGAGATTTTTGGTGGCCCCAAATGTAGAAGGATGTGAAAGATTTCGTCCTCTCTTATGACATTTATTTAAGATCCAAGAACCCTCGACATTGCCTTTATAGACTTTTACAACCATTGCCTATTTTGCTTCGTCCATGGTCTTCAGTTTCCATGGACTTTATTATGGACCTGCCGCCATCGAATTCATTTGACAACATCTTTGTTGTGGTGGATCAGCTTACAAAGATGGCACATTTTATCCCTTGTAAGAAGACATTGTCAAGCAAAGATACAACAAGGCTCTTCTTTGATAATGTATATTGATATCATGGTCTACAAGATGATATCGTGTTGGATTGAGGAATCTAATTTGTATCAAAATTTTGGAGATCTTTTTTTAAGATATTGAAGGTAGACATCAAGCTTTCTTCAACATTCCATCCTCAAACTTACCGCCAAATAGAACGCGTGAATCAATTTTTGGAATAGTATTTACGATGAAACATCAACTATTAGCAAGATGATTGGATTGCATAGCTATCGCTAGCCGGGTTTGCATATAACAACACCCTTTATGGATCGACTTATAAAACACCATTCTTTTCCAACTATAGATACCATCCAAAGCTTGATCTATTGAGTCTATCAACAAATAATAACCTAGTAGTTGAAGGATTAGTGAAGCAGCTATTGGAGCTTCAAACCATATTGAAGCTTGAATTACAAATTGCTCAAAAGTCTTACAAAGCATCCGCGGATAAATTTTGAAATCAGGCACTTAATTTTAAAATTGGAGATAAAATATGGCTGCTTTGATGGAATATCAAGACCAAGTGGCGATGTAATAAGTTGGATTATCAAAGATTGGGACCATTTGTTATTTAAAAGCAGATCAATCCTGTGATGTACCATCTAGAGTTACTAGTTGCTATGAAGGTACACCCTGTCTTTCATATTTCTCTGTTAGAGTCTTATCGGAAATTGTCTTTTCCTGGAAGAGTGCAATGTCTGCCACCTAGTATAGAAATTAAAAACAACAAAGAATATGAGGTGGAAAAGATACTAGATTCACGGCGAAGATGGAATAAATTAGAGTACTTTGTGCATTGGAGCGACTACGATATTAATGAACGAACATGGGAATCGGCCAAAAATCTCGCCAATGCGTCGCAAAAGGTACAGGAATTCTATCGACAATATCCTAATAAACCAAAAGCTGGCTATTAACAAAGCGTGAAGATGAAGCCTCCTTTAGAGAAATGAATAGAAAAAGAATCCAGGTCTTATCAAAACATAGCTTATTGTATTTTGTAATATCAAGATATCTAATATCAAGGTGTATTTAGATATGGCTAGTGAGAATGTAGATATTGTACTAGTGGTACCATCTCAACCGAGTAGCTCACGGTGTTGACCTAGAGATGAAGAATTAGAAGAGCCAAGAAGACGTCGAAGAATACCAAGTAGCAGGTCACTCGTGATTGTCTTTGAAGTTGAACCAGCTCATGAAGGTAGTGGCAAAATGATATTTTTACGCCGCTTCCACAATGAAGACATAGAAGTTCAGGCATAGTCTCAAGTAGAAGGTGTTGGTCATTATCGGTGGCTACAAGGGCCCATGAATTAGCTGCCTTGTGAACGACAGGTGGAATATATTGCAGAGACTATGTGCCAAATCTTTGATTTTTTACGTTTGTGAGTATACATCTCAAATAGCTTCTCGGAGACCTCGAAGCTAGAAGAGGAGGTGATATCAAGGACATACTTATTAGAATCTTTGAGAACATTTTAGAAGGATCATAGCACTCTCTAGAACCTTCCAGAGCCTTCTAGTATCTTTCTAGTTGGTGGAAGTTTGTGGAAGTTGCTTGAGAAGCTCCCTAATTGGTGGAAGCTACTTGAGAAGCTCCCTAGTTGGTGGAAGCTGCTTGAAAAGCTTCCTAGTTGGTGGAAGTTACTTGAGAAGCTTCCTAGTTAGTGGAAGCTGCTTGAGAAGCTTCCTAGGTAGGAGTATATATTGGAGTCGAGGCTGAAAAGTTCTTCAGTCTTGACAATACATCTCTTGGAGCTCTAACTCACCTCTTTAGTATTATTTTTTTATTCCTCTAATTAATCCAATTCTTGCCAGTTCTTCTTGAATTTCTTGTTTAGACTTCCAGTCTATATTCAGTGTCCATGACATAAGACAATCACTTTGTTAGATTTAGAGGCGTTTGCTTGTTTTGTAGATGAGACATTTATTAAGCTTCATAAAATTCTTCTAATATAGAAATCCAAATCTATTCAAGTATAGATAATAGATAGACAATCCTTATCTTCTACTAGTATCACTTATGAAACCATGCCTATAGAAGTGTCATTCAAAAATCATAGAAGCTAGATTGAATTCAATATTATTAAGATTCTTTCAAATCCTATTATTCTTAAATTATTTTGGTTGAAAAAGTATAATGCATCTATAGATTGGAGGTCATAAAAAGTAACATTTTCAATAGAAATTCCTGCAAATTTTTTTTATAAAAAGCCATGAATATGTAAAGCTTTATTTTGTTGAAGTAAAAACTTTCATAATATTGGTCGAAGAAGGTACACTGTTTGTTATTTATGCAATTCAAATTAAAGAAGATATGACTTCATCAACAAGTATTTCAGAGCAATATAGTGAATTTTAAGATATTATTTAGAAGAAGAATGTTGATATATTGCCGAAGCATTTACCATACAATTGTGCTATAAATCTTCAAGAAAGAACGCAACCACTTTTTGGCCCAATCTATAATCTTTTTCAAAATAAGCTTTTGATATTAAAAGATTATGCTGATGACAATTTTGTAAAGAACTTCATCAGGCATTCAAAGTCTCTAGCAGGTGCACCTATAATTTTTGTGAAGAAAAATAATGGTTCTTTGCATATGTACATTGATTATCAGAGATTAAATAAGATAATGGTAAAGAATCATTATCCACTACCATTAATCTCAAGATTCTTAGAACAACTTGGCCAAGTTAAGATCTATAGTAAGATAGATCTTTGTGGAGCATACAATCTAATATGGATTAAGAAGGGAGATGAATGGAAGACCATATTTCAGACAAGGTATGGACATTTTGAGTATAATGTCATGTACTTTGAACTAACAAATACACTTGCTATCTTTCAGCATTTAATAAATGAAATCTTTTGAAAGTATTTACACAAGTTTGTCATGATCTATCTTGATGACATCTTGATGTATTCAAAAAATCTAAAGGAATACAAGAGACATGTGAAGTTGGTATTACAAAAGCTGTAAGATATAGATTTATATGCCAAACTAGAGAAATGTGTATTTCATCAATCTAAGATGGAATTTTTGGAATACATTGTATCTATTGAGGGTTTGACAATGGATCTCAAGAAGGAGAAGGCAATTATATAATGGGCCATTTTGAAAACTGTAAGAGATGTACAATGTTTTTTTAGATTTACTAACTTCTATAAAATCTTCATGAAAAATTATTCTCAAGTTGATGCTCTTTTTACTCCATTGACATATAAGGACAAATTAAAAAGGGGGTCTTTAAGCATAGAAGGCATTCCAAATCCTTAAGATAATATTTACTATAGCTTTAATATTAGTGCATTTAGACTTTACAAAGGCATTATACATGGAGATTGATGCTTAAGATTTTGTACTAGGGACAATATTGTCACAATTGGATATAGATGATAAACTCCCTTCTATTATATTTTATTCTCAAAAGTTTTTTGCTGCCAAAATTAATTATGAAATCTACGATAAAGAATTTTTTGCTATTGTGGATTCTTTTCAAGAATGATGTCATTTTCTTAAAGGAATAATACATCCTGTGACTATATATACAAATCACAAGAACTTGAAATATTTTATGTCAGCTCAGGTTCTTAATTCCCGCCAAGCTCAATAGAATATGTCGCTATCTTGATTTAATTTTATTATCACTTATCGCCTTTGGAAGCAACAAGGATTGTTTGATCTTCTATTGAGGAGATCATATCTTGTATTAAGAGTAGCAAAGGTAACTTTTGATGAACAATATATAACTTTGTTGAAACTGGAGCAATTTTGCCTTACCACTACTATTACATCCGTGCCTATCAATTCTAGTTTCTTCAATGAGGTGTGTATTGCAACCACTAATGATACTTTAGCCCTTGGTATTAAGTGTCATTTGAAAGAAAATGCTAACAAGTTCAAATTTGAGAAAGACCTTGTATACTTTGAAGAACGTTTGTATATTCTAGAAGGACCAAGATGACCGTGCGTTCTTCAATCTTACTATGATTTTCCAATTGCAGGTCACTTTGGATTTAACAAGACCTTGGAACTTATTTCTCGAGATTTTTGGTGGCCTCAAATGTACAAGGTAGTGAAGGACTTTGTGTTTTCTTGCAAAATCTATTCAAGGTCCAAAAATCCTTGACATCACCTTTATAGACTCTTATAAGCCTTGCTTATTCCAAAATAGTCATGGTCCTCTATTTCAATAGACTTCATCACAGATCTAGTGCCATCTAATTTATTGGAAAGCATTTTTGTAGTGCTTGCTTGACTTACAAAAATGACTTATTTCATTCCTTGTAAAAAGATTGCATCTAGTGAAGAAACGGCAAGGCTCTTTTTTAATAATATATATCGATATCATAGCATACTAGATAATATCGTATCCAATTGAGGATTCCAATTCATATCTAAGTTCTAAAAATATCTTTTTGAAATATTGAAGGTGGATATTAAACTTTCTTTGACTTTCCATCGTCAAATTGATAGCCAAATAGAATGAATTAATCAAGTTTTGAAGTAGTATTTATGATACAATATTAACTATCAATAAGATGATTGAATCTTGTATTTATCATTAGTAGAGTTTGCATATAATAATACTATTCATGCTTCAATTCAATAAATATCATTTCATTTGAATTATAGATATCATCCAAAGCTTGATTTATGTCAAGTACATGAACTAGAAAAAGACACATAATTTAATGGAAACTATATCAAAGAAAAGTCACAAAATGGGAATAAGAAAGTATGTATATTCAAAGAAAATTGGAATGGCTATTGGCAAAGACTAGAAACATGAAGACTCTTGAAACTAGACTAGAACCAAGAAAGGAGTTGACAAGAGTGAAGAGGGCTTCACTCTTGCTTCTATAAATACTATCTAATTAAGAACTATGTGGCAGTATTCTATAAGACCTTATACACGTGTCTAATTTGCAAGACATGTGTCAAACTTGCATGACAAGTTTCCCACATGTCCACCACGTACTTGGCTTGTTCCGTAAGTTACCAACATGTGCGCCATGTGGCTAATTTGTTGACCAAGTTTTTAACCTACCAATCACCTATAGACATGTATAAAGGTGATTTCGAGTCTATGAAGCTTCTAGGAAGCTACTCTATCAAATATTATCAAATCAACTTATTTTACCTACTTCTATTGGTCTATATTATTTAGATAATTTATTGGAGTAAATCTTATGTCCGTGATATTATCCCCCCTTCTAGGGATGAGTTCCACAAGGAGCGGTGATTATATGTTGAGGAAGTCCAGGATACGTCGAATTGTGCTTACCACATATTTTGATCTTTGTTCCCTTCAAAGGTAGTTGATAGGTCCTTCTAGCCATTGATAATGTCCCATACCAGGTTGAGAGGACCACCCTGTTATTTGATCATTGTTGAGGCTTTCATAACTTCCTTCAAAGAAAATATTAGAAACACCATCAAGAGTAGTTCCTACCTCTAAAAGTATCACCAAATATCGGGAGTCTCTTCCAAGGTCGTGATATCAAACATGTTGTATTTCGCCATCAATCCAAGGAAGGACATGTTGTTCTTCAGGGTCTTCATCTCTATTCCATCGTCTTGAAGGTTATGATAGTCTTAATATCTCGTCCGATAAATCAATAAATGATGGCTCTTGAGCTGAATTTACTGGTTGTTGATCTTCCATCTTTTTAGCATAAATAAATCTAATGACAAAACAATGATACAAGGTAGGATAAAACCTCTATGGAACTTGCTTTGCTTTATAGCAAAGATTTTTTTGAGTATTTATCTTAATTTTGATGGATGTCGTCGATGAAATGCATTGACTTTTATTGATGTATTTGTTAGATTCTTTGATGGCTCCCATGTGCGTTCACTAATATGGTATCCGCGCCAATGTACAATATATTCTAGTCAATTTTGGTGTCGCCTTGAATCTAAAATCTCTTCAACCTCAAATTCTTTATCGTTGTCCACTTCTACAAGAGGCGCTGGTATTTGTCTTCTTCCTTGTATATCCATTGTCTTGTATGACTTGAGTAGTGACATGTAAAATACAGGATGGATCTTCATGGACTCTGGTAGGTGTAATCAATATGCAACTAGATTAATTTGTTCAGAAATAAGAAAAGATCCAAGTCTACGATAATCCAACTTATCACAAGGATGAGTAGTTTTGATATTGCAATGAAGTAACCATATCTTATCCCCTACATTGAATTGTAGTTGTTCCTTGTAATACGCATCTACATTTGTTTTTTGTCGTTCTTGAGCTTCTTTTTATTGCACCTTAATTATTCCATGTAGCTCTGATAAACGATTTGCCAAATCTTTTGCTACTGGATTATCAACTTTTGAAAAGTCAAAAGCACCAAGTCATGGGTGATAACCATAATTGGCAAAGAAAGGTATTTGTTGCGTAGAAGAATGTATCATATTATTTTAAGCAAATTCTGCCAATGGCAGAAGAGTTATCCAATCATCTTGTTGATAGTTGATGATACACCTTAAATATTGCTCCAAGACTTGATTCACGCGTTTTATTTGTCCATCAATTTGAGGATGAAAAGCTGAAGATAACTTTATGTCCACTTTTAAGATCTTGAAAAGGATTCTCCAAAATCTTAATACAAATTGAATTCTCCTATCCGATATAATATCCTTAGGTAACTTATGATAGCGATAGATATTATCAATGAAAAGCTTAGCTGTTTCTTTACTTGTGAAAGATTTTGTGCATGGCACAAAATATGCCATCTTAGTGAACCAATCTACTATCACAAATATAGAGTCATAAGATCTTGAGCTTGGAAGATCTGTGATGAAATCCATAGAAATACAAGACCATGGTTGTTCTAGAATAGGTAATGGCTGAAGAAGCCCAAAAGGTTGATGATGAGGAGTCTTTGATCCTAAGCAGATATCACATGATTGTACAAAGTCTATGACTACCTTCCACATTTGAGGCCACCAAAAATCTCTTGATATAAGTTCCAAAGTCTTATTGTATCCAAAATATCCTGCCGCTAAAAAATCATGATGTGCTTCAAGAACACGTAAACGTGCTTCTTCTTTCTGGAACATATTGTCATGGATATACACGTAGTTACCTATATAATTAAATAAAATTAGATAAAAGTAGATAAAAGTAGGTTAATTCTATAATATCTTCTAGAGAAACTTTTTGGAAGCTTCATAGACGCTGCTTTGACCGTATAGGTGTCTATAATTGATTTCTTGGTTAGAAACTTGGTCAACAAGTTAACCATGTGCCACACATATTAATAGCTTGTTCTTCAAGCTAACTACGTGGCGCACATGTAAAAAACTTGCCTTGCAAGCTAAGGCAAGTAGCCTTCAAAGTTAACACATATTAGAGGTCCTATAGAACATCACCACGTAGCTTCTAATTAGATAGTATATATAGAAACAAGAGTGAAGCCTTCTTCACTCTTGTCAACTCCTTTCTTGCTTCTAATCTAGTTTCAAGAGTCTCTAGTTGTCTTGCCTTTTGGCAATAGCCATTCCAGTTTCTATTGAATACATATTTTCTTATTTCTATTTTATAAGAGAAGTCTCGCTTGTCTATTTGATTTCATCGAGTTCTTGTCCTTGACAGTTTGATAAGAATGAAGATTTATTGTTCTTATTTTGTGTTAGAAGTGAGTGGATTATCCCACTTCTATTCTTTGTGTTTGAAGGTTGTGGACTAACCATCTTTGAATTGACTCTATTTGCTTTTTAACCTTGATTTTTTCCTAAAAGAGAGTGGATCACCCCTCTTTGTAGTAGATTTTTGTTTGATATTAGAGGTTGCGGATTACCCTCCTCTAATCCAAATTGTAGATTTGTGAAGTTATCTAAGATGGAAGAAAAAATCATGGATGCTATACTTACCGGAAGTAAGAATAGATTTGCAACTATTGCAGATCTTCAGGAGCTTGTCAACACTCTTAGAGTGGAAATTTCACGAATCACCAATGATAATCATGGAAGCGCTATTCCAACACCTATGGAGGAAGTCTAGAGCTTACGCCAAGAAGTTGTACAACTGAGAGAAGCAAGTAGATTAGCCTCCCAATCGAATTCAAGAAATCTTGCTTCTTTAAGCATTAAAGAGGCAAAGATTAGTATGCCCGAGAAATTTGATGGAACAAGATCAAAATTTTGAAGATTTTTGCAACAAGTCAAGCTTTATATAAGGTTACATCCTTTCCAATATCCTGATGGATTTATCCAAGTTGGATTCATAGGTGCACTTCTATCTGGAAGTGCCCTTTCTTGGTTTGCACCTTTGATGGAAAAAGATTCAAGACTTCTTTACAATCTGAATTTATTTCTTGAAGTGTTTACGGCTATATTTGGAGAAAGCGACCAAGAGAGGATAGCAGAGATCAAGCTTTTATCTTTACGACAAGTATCACGGTCAGCTACAACATATGCTGCTGAATTTTAAAATCTTGCTTGCGATGTAGAATGGAATGACAAAGCCCTTATCAATCAATTTTGTTATGGATTGAAGGATAACGTTAAAGATTTGTTACTAATAATGCCAAAAGCTAAATCTTTAGAGCAATTTGTTGCTCAAGCGATTGCATGTGACAATCGATTATTTGAAAGGCGCCAAGAACATAAATTCAGTTAGAGAGGAACAAGTCAATTGATGACAGCAACTCCTAAGTTTTCAGAAACTTACTTAGCTAAACCAGAACCAATGCAAATTGATGCGATACGCTTTAAACCTCTCACTGAGCAAGAAAAGACTCGATGTCATCAAGAGGGTTTTTGCTTATATTGTGGAGAATCTAAACACACTGCTCAATATTGTCCAAAGAAGCAATGCAATCACAAAATGAGAAGTATGGCTGCTAGAGAAGACATTCTGTCGGAAAACGAATTTTTCCAGCTATAATAGGGACCGTGCAGCTGGAATCATGTGCAACATCTTGTAAAGGTCCTATTCTCTCCTCAAACCCCTCACCTTATTTTACAATAGAAGTATCATTAGGACCTAAAAATCACAAAGTCTTTGCTTTATTAGATTCAGGAGCCTCAGCCTGTTTCATAGATGAAGACTTTGTCAAAAAATAAGAAATAGTTTTAATCAAGAAAGCTAAACCTGTGCACGTAGAAGTCATAGATGGTCATTTGTTATCTTCTGGAGATGTCACCCATGAGACTGTTCCTTTAGATGTAGCAATTAAGGGACATACTAGTGTAGTAATATTTAATGTGATTAGATCTCTTTTAAATCCGATTATTTTAGGATTATCGTGGTTAGAAAAATATAATCTTCAAATAGATTGGATTTCTCGTAACCTCGACTTTTCTTGTAGTTCAACCCAAGAATCCAGTAGTCAAGTAGAAATACATAAGTCTAGTATATCCAAATCCTTAGTAATAGGTGCGAAAGCTTTTATACATGGGGCAAAAGAACGACCATCTTTTGTTATATATACCACACCTATTTTGGATACTGATAAGACTACAAGTAATATTCTTAACCAGTATCAAGATTTTCAAGATGTTTTTGAAAAGAAAAATGTAAATATTCTTCCACAGCATCGACCTTATGATTGCTCAATCGACCTTCAAGCAGGAGCTCAACCACCATTTGGACCAATCTATAGTTTATCGCAGAATGAGCTGACTGCATTGAAGGAATATATTGACAAGAACTTGGCTAAGAATTTCATACGCCATTCAAAATCTCCAGCAGGAGCTCCTATCTTATTTGTAAAGAAAAAAGACGGATCCTTACGGATGTGCGTAGATTATCGAGGGCTTAATAAGATTACCATCAAGAACAGGTATCCTTTACCTCTGATTTCAGGACTTCTTGATCAACTCAACCAAGCAAAGATCTATACAAAAATAGATCTACGAGGAGCATATAATTTGGTCCGCATCAAAGAAGGTGACGAATGGAAGACTGCATTTCGAACTAGGTATGGACATTTTGAATATAATGTCATGCCGTTTGGACTCACAAATGCACCAGCTGCTTTTCAACATCTTATGAATGATATTTTTTGTGAATTTCTTGATGATTTTGTTGTCTGCTATTTAGACGACATTCTAATCTACTCTAAGAATGCAGAAGAACATGAATTTCATGTTTGTCGTGTGTTACAAAAACTTAGAGATACAGGATTATATGCCAAGATGGAAAAGTGTGTATTTCACACTACTCAAGTTGACTTCCTAGGATACATCATTTCTAATAACGGCCTAATGATGGATCTTAAGAAAGTTCAGACAATTATGGACTGGAAAATTCTAAGGACAGTAAGAGATGTACAGTATTTTTTAGGATTTGCCAATTATTATCGGATCTTCATTAAGAACTTTTCTCAAGTTGAAACTCCATTGACACGCTTAACTTGTAAAGAAAAACTTGAATGGAGCAAGGAAGCAAAAGCATCATTTGAAGCTTTGAAGACAGCTTTTACTTCTGCACCAATCTTGTATCGCATTGACTTTTCTAAAGCATTCTTTATGGAATCAGATGCATCAAATTTTGCATTGGGTGCCGTATTGTCACAAATGGGAACAAATGACAAACTTCATCTAATAGCTTTTCATTCAAGAAATTTTTCAGCAGCCAAGATTAATTATGAGATCCACGACAAAGAACTTCTTGCAATCCTGGACTCTTTTCAAGAATGGCGTCATTATCTATAAGGCGCCTGCCATCCAGTCACTGTATATACGGATCACAAGAATCTTGAGTATTTCATGTCAGCACGTGTTTTAAATCGTCGTCAAGCTCGTTGGAGTATGTCTTTGTCAAGATTCGAGTTCATTATCACGTATAGGCCAGGAAAACAACAAGGTTTGTCTGATGCCCTTTCTAGACGTTCTTATCTTGCTCCAAAAGAAGGAGATGCAGCTTTTGATCAACAAAGAACGACCCTCTTGAAGCCAGAACAATTTTATCTTCGAGCAATCAAATCAACATTGACCGTTGATTCGAATTTTCTCAAGAAAATCCAGTCAAGTATGTCCTCAGACCCTCTTGTTCATGATATTAAGAATAATTCATCTAAGTCTCATGATACTTCCAAGTTCGAATTCAATAACAATCTACTCTATTTTGAGGGATGCTTGTATATCCCAGAAGGCGAAGCACAACTACATGCTCTTGAAGCTCATCATAATTTTCCCGCAGTAGGACATTTTGGATACAACAAGACTCTGGAACTAATATCAAGACATTTTTGGTGGCCTCAAATGTAGAAGGTAGTTAAGGAGTTTGTACAATCATGCGATGTCTATTCAAGATCAAAAATCCCTCGTCATCGACCTTACGGACTTCTCCAACCACTACCTATACCAGAACAACCATGGTCTTCTTTCTCTATGGATTTTATCACAGATCTATCAATTTCAAGTTCATATGATTCCATATTCGTGATTGTAGATCGATTTACCAAGATGGCACACTTTGTACCATGTACAAAATCTATCACACGTGAAGAAATAGCTAAGCTCTTTCTTCACAACATCTATCGCCATAATAGATTGCCAAGGGATATTATATCAGATAGAGGAACGCAATTTGTATCCAAATTTTGGAGAACCCTGTTCAAGATATTGAAGGTGGATATAAAACTATCTTCAGCCTTCCATCCTGAAACAGATGGTCAAACGGAACGAGTGAACCAAGTCTTGGAGCAATATTTGAGGTGTACCATCAATTACCATCAAGACAATTGGACAACTCTTTTGCCATTGGCAGAGTTTGCTTATAATAATTCGGTACATTCTTCTACTCAACAAACATCTTTCTTTGCCAATTATGGTTATCATCCACGACTTGATATTTTTGACTTTTCAAAAGCTGATAATCCTGTGGCAAAAGATTTAGCAAATCAATTGGCAAAGCTACATGCAACAATGAAGGTGCGATTAAAAGAAGCTCAGGAACAACAAAAGACCAATGCAGATGTCTATCGCAAGCAACAACCTCAATTCCATGTTGGTGATAAGGTATGGCTACTTCATCAAAATATCAAGACTATTCGTCTTTGTGATAAGTTGGACTATCGGAGGCTTGGACCATTCTCAATTTGTGAACAAGTCAATCCAGTCGCTTATCAATTAAAGCTACCGGAGTCTATGAAGATTCATCCTATATTCCATGTGTCTCTACTTGAGCCATATAAGACAACAAATATACAAGGAAGAAAACAAATGCCACCGCCTCCTATAGAAGTGGATAACAATGAAGAATTTGAGGTGGAAGAAGTCTTAGATTCGAGGCGGCGCCAAAACAGGTTGGAATATCTTATTCATTGGCGCGGATACAATATTAGTGAGCGCACATGGGAACCGGCAAAGAATCTTGCAAATGCAGCAAGGAAGGTGGAGACCTTTCATCAACGACATCCATCAAAACCAAGATGAAGACCTCTCCTATAAAAGAAACAAGATCTAGGCAAGATAACATTCAACTTTCTAACCTTGTTTGTAACTTCTTTATATTTGTGGCGCTGAGGAAATGGAGAACCAACAACCAGCGGATTCGACTCAAGAGCCTTCATTTGCTGACTTGCCGGATGAGACGTTGCGATTGTCACAACCTTCAAGACGACGCAATTGAGATGAAGATCTTCAAGAACGACATGTTCTTCTTCGAATAGATGGCGAGATACAACGTGTTTGGTATCACGACCTTGGAAGAGACTCCCGATGTTTGGTGATTTTATTGGAGGTAGGAACAACTCCTGATGGTGTTCCAAACATGTTATTTGAAAGAAGTTATGAAGGTCATAACAATGATCAAATAACAAGGTGGTCTTCCCGCCCCGGAATGGAACATTATTGATGGCTGAGAGGACCCATTAATTACCTTCGAAGAGAACAAAGATCAGAGTATGTGGCAAATACAATCCGGCACATCTTAGACTTCCTCAACATCTAACCACCGCTCCTCATGGAACTCATGCCTAAAAGGAGGGGTAATGTCACGGACATACACATAGTTACCTATATAATTAAATAAAATTAGATAAAAGTAGATAAAAGTAGGTTAATTCTATAATATCTTCTAGAGAAACTTTTTGGAAGCTTCATAGACGCTGCTTTGACTGTATAGGTGTCCATAATTGATTTCTTGGTTAGAAACTTGGTCAACAAGTTAACCATGTGCCACACATGTTAATAGCTTGTTCTTCAAGCTAACTACGTGGCGCACATGTAAAAAACTTGTCTTGCAAGCTAAGGCAAGTGGCCTTCAAAGTCAACACATATTAGAGGTCCTATAGAACATCGCCACGTAGCTTCTAATTAGATAGTATATATAGAAACAAGAGTGAAGCCTTCTTCACTCTTGTCAACTCCTTTCTTGCTTCTAATCTAGTTTCAAGAGTCTCTAGTTGTCTTGCCTTTTGGCAATAGCCATTCCAGTTTCTATTGAATACATATTTTCTTATTTCTATTTTATAAGAGAAGTCTCGCTTGTCTATTTGATTTCATTGAGTTCTTGTCCTTGACACATATAAACGTCCTTCAAAATATAGTAGATTGTTCTTGAATTCAAATTTAGAAGAATCATGAGTCTTGGAAGAATTATTTTTGATATCATGAACAAGAGGGTCTAAGGACATACTTGACTGAATTTGGTTTAGTTGTACGTAATTGGGATTTAAATTGGTTAAGGTCTCGGAAATTAAGTTTTGAGGGTCAGTTAGAGTTTTTAAGACCTTGAGCAATCGGCTAGTTGGATTGGAATAAACTTTGTTTGTATGGATAGTAGACTTGTTTTTCTATACACGTAAGTGATTTGAGATTGATTGAACAATGAAGAAGGGAGAAATCAACACTAAAAGATCAGCATCAAGGTTGAAGAAGGAGGCCAATACCTGAGAAGATTCTAGGATTTTTCTTCCATTTGATAAGTTCAATTTCCTTCAAATTTGATATGCTTGTTATTGACTAAGAGGTTGAAAGGTGTACAAAGTTTTAAGTAAGATTGACAGTCTAATCAACAGATATTGAGGTTCTAATTTTTTCTAAAGCTAATTTGAATTGATTAGAATTTGATTTAAGATTTGTTTAGGTTTGGTTTAGAGTTTAGGGTTTGGTTTAAGATTTAGGGTTTGATTTAGGATTTAGGATTTGGTTTAGAATTTAGATTTTATTTAGGGTTTGATTTAGGATTTAGGATTTGATTTAAGATTTAGGATTTGATTAGGATTAGGATTTGTTTAGGATTTGACTTAGGATTTGACTTAGGATTTGACTTAGGATTTGACTTAGGTCTTGACCAGGGTTTGACTTAGGATTTGACTTAGGATTTGACTAGGGTTTGATTTAGGATTTAACCTATGGTTTGAATAGGATTTGACTTAGGATTTGAATAGGATTTGACTTAGGATTTGACTAGGATTTGACTTAGGGTTTGATTAGGGTTTGACTTAGGATTTGACTTAGGGTTTGACTAGGGTTTGACTAGAATTTGAACAAGATATGATTTAAGATTTTAAGATTTCTATTTTTAGTCTTTTCTAAATTTAGTATTTTATATATTATTTTCTTTTATGATTAATGTATGATTCATTTACTCTTCTTTTGTAATTTCTTTAAGATTAGATCAAAGTTTGATTACTATTATTAAGGTTTAATAGAAATTGTTTAGGATTCTATTAGAGTTGTTAGGATCTTGTTGTTGTGTATTTCCTTTTTATCTTCCACAGCCAGGTGCTCGGAGCATTCTCGAGCAAAATTGCACGTATTACGATATAATTTGGTAAATCCGACGTGAAAAGCTTGAGATGGAAGATTATTGGAATTTTTTTTGGATTTATTTGACTTATGGAGAAGGAAGGCAAGAGAGTTGAAGAAGGAATTATGGATGGTGCATCAATTGGAGTTTCTACTAGAGTTGCGAGTGGAGCAACAAGTGGAGGTAGCAAAGGAAGATAAAATGGTAAGAGGATTGATTTTGAAGCTTTTTAAAAACTTTGAACTTTGAAAAATATCTTAGAAAATAAAAATGGCATTTGGATTATTAGGGAGTATCATAGGGCTTTATAGACATCTTAGAGGATTTTGAAGCATCACAAGGTATTTATTAGAACGCTTTAAAAGACATTTTTGAATATTGCGAATTAAAATGGAGGATGTATCATCAAGATCTTTGAATGAGTTATATATTTTTGATGGAGCTATGGATAGAACTTCTAGTGGAGTTGTAAGTGGAGCTAGCAAAGGAGGAGAAGATGGCAAGAGCATTGATTTTTAAGCTTTTTGAAGCTTTGAGCTTTGGAAAATATCTTTGAAAACAAAAATGGCATTTGAATTATCATGGAATATTATATGGCTTCATAGATATCTTGGAGCATTTTGAAGTATCATAAGTTATTTATTGGAGTATTTCAAGGGACAATTTTGAATATTATAGAATAAAATCGAAGATGTTTTGGATAGGTTGAATATTTTGGATGGACCAAAGATTAATGGGTATTTTAAGGCTTTTTATATTTTCATGGAAGAGCAACAAAAGATAGAAGCAATTGAAAGAGATATCACAAAGGCATTGCAAGGAATCATCAACAAATTTGGGAGGTTTGGAAGATGCAACATCACTAAGTTTTTACATGTTTGTACATGTGAGATGGAGGCATACCAAATTCCTGAAACAAAGATGATTTCAAGCTTCTATTTGGCTATTGAACTTGGAATTCACAACAAAGTGAAGAGATTACTTGAAGGGGATGTGGAGACATGGTCAAAATTTCAAGAACTTTTGAAAAAAGAATTTATTGATACAAATGAGGATAGGATTATCAAGCGAAAGTTTTTGGATTGGATAAATTTACAACCAGGCATGCATATGGATCTTTATGAATTCTTGAAAGAATTTAAAAAGAGGTTTTATCAACTTTCATCCTCAAAGAGACAATCATTGGATGTTCTAAAGGTAGACTTATTTTTAAATGGTCTTGATGATGCCTTTGGAGACAAGCTTTTTATGCTTCTTACAGATGAGTCTACGGAGAGTGGTTGTACCAATAATTGGGAGGAATTGAAAAAAGCGGTGATTATTTTAGCAAAGCAACAAAGGACACAAGCTAAAGGAATTGCAGTATGGCATAAAAAATCTTCTACTTTGGCTTCTATATCATCTTTATCAATACAAAGGATTAATCTTGAAAAAAGAGAAATAGAAGAGCAATTGAAAGACTTCAAAAGAGGAACCAATTCTTTGCAAATAAAAGAAATTGGATCTTATATTGAGAGTGGTGAAGGAGAGAACAAGACTCTATTCAAACTGTTAGTATGGAAGGCCAAGATATCCAAAAATTTGAAGGCAATATGGAGCCTTCAAAAGAGATGGATTATGGATCTATTCAAGGTTCTAATCATGAAGGTTGTATAAATTCATATCATTATGATGTAGAAATTGGTGGAATTATACATGAATATGATGATGAATGTCAAATTACATATGGCTATGAGACCACATATGGATTAGATGAAAGAAGGTTTGAAATTTTACACGAACATTATGGAGGGGGTTATGAAATTACACAAGGTTATGATACTAAATGTGGTAGTGAAACCACAAAGGATTATGGCGGAAGTTCTGAGATTTTTCAAAAGTATGAGGTTTCACAAGGCCATGAAATTTTTCAATATTATGAAGTAATACAACGCTTTGAGATAACACAAGGTTATGATGTTTTACAAGGATGCATTCAAGAAGAAATGAAGGATGTTTTACAAGGATACATTCAAGAAGAAATGATAGATATTTTACAAAATTATGTGGAAAAAGAAGATTATGGAATCAAAAGTAAGGGTATTAAGTCAATGGCTTTAATCAAGTCAACTGTGAGTATTAATCTTTTAGACCAAGGTCAAGGTTATATGGATAATGCAAATGTATTAGGGGCACAATTGGATTTTGATAAGAAAAAGATTCATCATGCAGTGTGGAATTCAAAGATTGAAAATCTAAAAATCTTCAAATATAAAGACATTGAAAATGGATTTAAAGATTACATAGACATCTTAAATGGAGGTTGGAATAAAAAGAACAAGACAAAAGATGCAAGCAAGATATATGTAGCTATGTGGATGAGGTTTCAATTAAGTCTTCTTATTTCAAAATTTGTACCTTGCTAATGGTTTGGTCATGTGCAAAAGAAGATATTTCCAACCTACTTGCACATGTGGAATATATGGAAATATTGGCATTGGTAAAAGAGATAATTGATTATAGAATATTGACATATATGGGAAGATGGGCATTAGACTTGTATTAACAATCGCATATAATCTAGAAGGGAGATGGCTTCTTCCTTATTAGAAGAGATGAGGCCATTATTACCTTATTACGGGATAGATATATTTTATTCAAAAATATAAATAATTTTGGAAGAATAAAAAAGAAAAACATCAAAAATATAGAATATGAGTTGAAGAAATGTGGAGTGCTTAATGAAGATGAATTCATATTAGAAATGTTTGAAGAAAGTGGCTTTGGTGATACCATAGGTGAATTACAATTATTATTAGATTTAGATTTTGAAAGTAATGATAAGGTAGTAAATGTACAATCTAAAATTTTTTTATGATGAGTTGAAAGATTATGTTAATAGATATAATGCAAAAGTCGAAATTAAGTATAAGACTATTGCCAAGAAAGTTAAACAAGTAGCATTGCCACTACCATTGGATTGTGAGAAAAGACTTGAAGGAACTTAAATGCAATTGAATTTAAGAGATTCAAGGACATTGAGGTAGCTATGAAGAAGTTGAAAGAAGCAAGAGAGAAAAGCAAGGAGATGGTTTGGGCCTTATGTTGTCAAACAAGTAAATAACAATGGAACATATTTGTTATGAGAACATGATGGTACAAAATTGAAAATATCTATAGCAAGAAAGCAAATCAAGTTATTTAAACAAAGAGGAAAAGAAATTTGTTTTAATGAAGAACAAAACCTATTAAGAGGTGATAAGATAGAAGAAGAAGAGCAATATGAAGATCAAGAATTTGACAAAGATGAAGAGAATTTTACATCAATACAATAACAAATTTGGCGCATGCCGGAGGATGCTCAGGTTCAAGGGGGATGGATGTCGTGATATAATGCAACTATTAGGTGAAAGAGTGTGGAAATAGTATATTATAGAAGATCTTAGTTCAAAATATTGTAGCAAATTATCTTAGAAAAATAGATAATATTAAAAAGGGAGTAAAATTAATGAGTATTAATGCTACCTTTTTTACAAATGAGCTTCTATTTACTTTGTAGGACCATAAGTAAGGCAAAACAAAGTAGATTGGAAAATAAAATAATATAGGCATATATAGGAAAGAGTTAAGAAGAGGTTTTAGAAAAACTTACTACAAAAATCTTGAAATAGATACCCGGAAAGGATCGGTTATGGGTTGGGGTCGAAATCAGATCCTGAGGCATAAAATCGCGTGCCTATAGCAGATCCGGGAGGTTTTTGCAGATCAGAGATTGGGATTAAAAAGGAGTTTGGTTTAGGATTTAGATTTTGTTTAGGGTTTGATTTAGGATTTAGGATTTGATTTAAGATTTAAGATTTGATTAGGATTAGGATTTGACTTAGGATTTGACTTAGGATTTGACTAGGATTTGACTAGAATTTAAACAAGATATGATTTAAGATTTTAAGATTTCTATTTTTAGTCTTTTCTAAATTTAGTATTTTATATATTATTTTCTTTTATGATTAATGTATGATTCATTTACTCTTCTTTTGTAATTTCTTTAAGATTAGATCAAAGTTTGATTACTATTGTTAAGGTTTAATAGAAATTGTTTAGGATTCTATTAGAGTTATTAGGATCTTGTTGTTGTGTATTTTCTTTTTATCTTCCACAACCAAGTGCTCAGAGCATTCTCGAGCAAAATTACACGTATTACTACAACGGTGACTAGACTCGAAGCGCCTTCTAGATAATGACACCATTCTTGAAAAGAATCCACAATTGCAAGAAATTCTTTGTCGTGGATCTCATAATTAATCTCAGCTATTAAAAATTTTCTGGAATGAAAAGCTACTGGATGAAATTTGTCATCTGTTCACATTTGTGACAAAACTGCATCCAAGGCAAAGTTTGATGCGTCTGTTTCCATAAAAAAATGCCTTGGAAAAATCTACACGATACAGGATTGATGCAGAAACAAACAATGTCTTTAAAGCTTCAAATGCTGCTTTCGCTTCTTGATTCCATTGGAGTTTGTCTTTACAAATCAAACGTGTAAGTAGAGCTGCAACTCAAGAGAAGTCTTTGATGAAGATCCAGTAATAATTGGCAAATCTCAAAAAGCATTGGACATCTCTTACTATCTTTGAAATCTTCCAATTCATGATTGTCTGAAATTTCTTAGAATCCATCATGAAACTATCATTTGAAATGATATATCCTAAGAAATCAACTTGAGTAGTCTGAAATATATACTTTTCCATTTTGGCGTACAATCTTGCATCTCTAACTTTTTGTAATACTTGACGAACATGTACTTCATATTCTTTTACATTCTTAGAATAGATCAAAATGTCGTCTAGGTAGCAGATGACCAAATTGTCTAAGAATTTACAAAAAAAAAAATTCATGAGATGTTGAAAAGCAGCTGGTGCATTTGTAAGTTCAAAAGGCATGACATTATATTCAAAATGTCTGTACTTAGTTTGAAATGTAATTTTCCATTCATCTCTTTCTTTGATGCATATTAGATTGTTTGCTCCTTTTAGATCTATTTTTGTATAGATCCTAGCTTGATTCAACTGGTCAAGGAGTCTTAATATCAGAGATAATGGATATCTGTTCTTGATTGTGATCTTGTTGAGTCCTCGATAATCAACACACATCTGCAATGATCCATCTTTTTTCTTTACAAATAGAATTAGAGCTTTTGCTGGAGATTTAAAATGGCGTATGAAATTCTTGGCCAAATTCTCGTCAATATACACCTTGAGTTCAGCCAATTCATCTTGTGATAAACTGTAGATTGGTCCAAATGGTGGTTGAGTTCCTTTTTTAAGGTCGATTGAACAATTATATGAACGATGCTCTAGAAGAATATCTGTATTTTTTTTTTCAAAAACATCTTGATAATCTTGATACTCACTAGAATGCTACTTGAAATCTTTCCATCGTTAGAAATAAGTGTAGTATAAATGACAAAAGGTGATCCTCCTTTTGCAGCATGCAAGAAAGCTCTTGCACCTACAAACGCAGGTTTAATTCTACTAGACTTATGATTTCTTACTTGATTAACTATATTATTAGCTATACTTGTAGAAAATTTCAGAGTACAAGAAATCCAATCTATTCGAGGGTTGTGTTTTTCTAACCATGATAGACCTAGAATAATTGGAATAGAAGGAGATTTAATTATGTTAAAAATTACGCAACTATTATGGCTATTTACTACTATATCTAGAGGAAGTGTTTCATGAGTAACATCTCTAGAAGATAAAGGACGACCATCTATGACTTCTATGTGTATGGGTTTAGATTTTTGTACTATCTGTATTCTATGGCTTTAAGCAAATTCTTCATCTAAAAAATAAGCTAAGGCTCTCAAATTTATTAAAGTAGAGGCTTTGTAATTATTAGGTCCTAAATACACATCTATTATAAAACAATGAGATGGTTGTGAGGAGAGGATAGGACCTTCATTAGAAATTATACAAGATCTCAGCCGCACGATCCTTATTGTGGCTGGACAAACTCGTTTTCCGACATATTGTCTTCTTTGACAGTCGTACTCCTCATCTTGTGGTTGCATTATTTCTTTAAACAATTTTGAGCAGTGTGTTTAGGTTCTCCACAATACAAGCATAATCCTTCTTGACCATGTCGAGTCTTTTCTTGTTTAGTAAGTGGCTTGAAATGTATAGCATCAATTTTCATGTCCTCAACTTCTAAAGATACATATTGAAAAGACATTGGTGCTGCCACTGAATTATAATATCGTTGAGGTTCTCTTACATGACTTTCAAATCAAAATTCAAAAAGTCAATTATCATACTTCACCGCAAAGTCTATTGCTTGGCTCAATGTTTGAGGATCGAGTAAGTTCAACATCAATTTCTTCACTTCATATTCTAATCCGTAGAGAATCTGACTGATGAGTGCAACATCATCCCACTTGATATCGATTGCTAGTTGTCAAAATTATGAAGCATGTAATGTCACTGATCGATTGTCTTATCATAGGATATGAAGCTTGTTGCTTGCAATACGAGTTGCATCATATTCTCCATACATAGATCAAAATTCTGCTAAGAAAGCTTCTAAATTATCCAATATTGGATCACGCCGTTCCAAAAAAGATGAAAATCAAGATAAGACAGAATCTGAAAGTAATGTACCAATAAATTTGACTTGCGATCTTGGAGTTGAAAAACTTTGCGGTTGCAATTCAATCACAAGTTGGACTTGATTGATGAATCCTTGAAACTTAGATCTTGTGCCATCAAACTTCTCAGGTAGACCAATTTTTGGTTCTCTGATGCTTGGATGATGTTCCAATATAGGAGTTATATGACTTGGTATAGATGTTGAAGCAGCTCCAACCATATCTATATTTTCATTATTTAGTAATCTTGTTGCTCCTTGTAGAGGTACAGTGAGTTGATGCATTGCAAGCATCAATTCTCTCATTTGCTCTTGTATTTGTGCTATTGCACTCTTCATTTTGGCAAACTCTGCCATAATAATACTTCAAAAAATATCTAAGACTACTCGAGATAAGTAAAAGGGAGAACAAAGAAAACACTAGGAATAATATCAGTTTACAAAAGGATAATCCGCAACTTCTAATATGCTTGTGTCTTATCAAGAAAAACGAGTAATCCATTTTTAATCAAGACAAGACAAAGCTATGATATTATAAGTGTACTCTTGTCAATCTGTCAAGGACATGAACTAGAAAAAGATGCATAATCTAATGGAAACTGTATCAAAAAAAAATCACAAAATGGGAATAAGAAAGTATGTATATTCAAAGAAAATTGGAATGACTATTGTCCAAGACTAGAAACATGAAGACTCTTGAAACTAGACTAGAACTAAGAAAGGAATTGACAAGAGTGAAGAGGGCTTCACTCTTGCCTCTATAAATACTATCTAACTAAAAACTACGTGGCGATATTCTATAAGACCTTATACACGTGTCTAATTTGCAATACACATGTCTAATTTGCAAGACATGTGTCAAACTTGCATGACAAGTTTCCCACATGTGCACCACGTACTTGGCTTGTTCCGCAAGCTACCAACATGTGTGCCATGTGGCTAGCTTGTTGACCAAGTTTTTAACCTACCAATCACCTATAGACATGTATAAAGGTGATTTCGAGTCTATGAAGCTTCTAGAAAACTTCTCTATCAGATATTATCAAATCAACTTATTTTACCTACTTCTATTGGTCTATATTATTTAGATAATTTACTAGAGTAAATCTTATGTCGGTAATAATTTGTGGAATAGCCAAAGAACAATAATCCAATGCCTGAAGGATTTGCAAAGCATCTATCGCAGCACCAAATAACCTTGAAGCTTCAATTACAAGTAGCTCAAGATGCTTATAAGGCATTTGCAGATAAATTTAAGAAACAACCGCCTGATTTTTATATTAGAGATAAAGTATGGTTTTTTCAACAAAACATCAAGACCAAGCGGCCATGCAATAAGTTAGACTATCCAAGATTGGGACTATTTTCTATCTAGAAGAAAATCAATCCAGTGACATTTTGCTTGAAATTACTATCTACTATTAAAGTACATCCAATTTTTCATGTTTCTCTTTTAAAACCTTATAGAGAATTGCATATTCTAGGAAGAGTACAACAATTGCCATCTAGTATCAAAATCAAAAACCATGAAGAATACGGGGTTGAAAAGGTAATTGATTCATAGCAAAGGTGGAATAAATTAAAACATCTTGTTCACTAGTGGGATAAATTAAAAGATCTTATGCATTGACGAGGCTATGATATTAATGAGCGTACATAGGAACCAACTGCAAATCTCACCAATGCACCTCAAAAGATACAGGAATTTTATTGACTCTATCTTTATAAATCCAAATATATTCGATAATAACTTCTTAATGAAGATTGAATTCAAAGAATGCTCATAAGAGGGGGAGAGTTAAATTAAAACCTTCATCAATATATAATTATCTATTCTAAGATAGAATATAGTGGTAGAAGCAAATTAGTCACCATGTCAAATCTTCAAGCATTGAGAGAACAAGACTCAAAAGATTTGTTTGCCACGTAAGCTTTGAACAAATCAGTTCAATTTTCACAACCTTTAATTGAGAAAAATAAGGACAATACATTTCAGTGCCAAGTATGACCTCAGTTGGAGTAAAATCCAACCACGCAAGTCTCGATTCTAATGCTCGAGCTTTAGTGATATTCCTTAAGCTTGGAAAGGTGAATCTTTTCAATCTTGAGATCTTATTTGGAGGAAGTTTTGAAGGCCGCAATGAAGATCGGATCCTTGGATAGAATATTTCAATAATAGAAATACTAGCTCAAGGCCATAGGTGATTTTTTTGAAGACTAATAGAATCTATTGCTTGAGAATGGAGAACAAAATATATAGCTTCACTAATATAGCATATTCTTAATTTCTTTTGTATGTAGTAAGATCGAGCTCATCTTGGAACTTGTTATTAGAAAAGAAGGTGATGTTAGGGACATACACTTTGGAGGTTCATAAAACCTTTTAAAACATTCTAGAAGCTTATTGAGTTAGTGAAAGTCAGTTGAGAAGCTTTCTAATTGATGAAAGTCAATTGAGAAGTTTCCTAATTAGTGGAAGGAACTCAAGAAGCTTTCCAATTAGTGGAAGGAGATCAAGAAGCTTTCCAATTAGTAGAAGGAGCTCAAAAAGTTTTCTAGTTAATAGAAGTTGCTTAAGAAGCTTCTTAGTTTGATAGAAGCCACTCAAGAAGCGTCTTAGATATGAGTTTATATAAGGGTCGAGGTTGAAGAGTTCTTCAGTCTTGACAATGCATCTCTTGGAGCTCTAGCTCACCTTTTTTGGTATTATTCATGCACTCATCTGTTTAATTTGAATTCTTATTGGTTTCTTCTTGAAATCTTATTCTAGTTCAAATCTCTTACTCTGTATTCTTGTGTCCTTGACACTTTATAAAATATAAATACAATACGCAGATAAAATTAATAATAACATAATGTATGCTCAAATTATTAGTAATATAGTGTAAGATCATAACATCATATCCTTATTTTGTAATATTTGTCTACATATTAGATGCCAAACCTACATATTGATTAATCACATCTATTTTTAGTTAAGTACATATTTTAATCTTTTCTAATTTCTACAACTTCATGATATGATTTTAGATTATATTATAAGTTGGAATTGGATATTTTAGCCATAGAGTAAAATAAAATAAAATAAAGTTTTTATTTGTTCAACAACAAAAAATACATATAAATATTAAATAATCTATTCAATAAACTTAATTTTTATATAGAACTTGTTAGTAGGTGTAAAATCTCCTATTATATTGTATTTGTACTTGATACTAAAAAAACCAAAATCATGATGTTAGAGCTTTATTTGATCTATAAGACACATTGAGTATTAGTTAGCATGATACTTGAGAAGATGAGTATGAAAATTAGAAATATTTCAAATATTTCTATTTTATTTTATTTTATTTTATTTTTGGTAACATTTGAAATAAATTGATCTATTTATTGCTTGTTTGATTAGTAAGAAGAAGTTGGAAGATGCTTAGCTATTGCAATCATATCCTTAATTTCTAGTATTATTTTTAGTTGATGATAATGCAATATCTCTTATATCTTGGTTGTCTTTTCCAAGCAACCACATGTTCTTATTATCATTGATTGAAAATTGAATCACAATTAGTCTTTAAAAGTTCAAAAGTCATTATAATAATATTAAAGAAATATTCAACCAAAGTTCATAGATAGTTAATACATGATTTGAGACTTCTTATATAGAAAACATTGAAGGTAAATAAAAAATTTCAATACATATATATATATATATATATATAGGATTATGCACATTTGGAAGCATTTTAACTACATATTATTCTAATCTAATGATTTGTTTCTAAAATACAAGGTGAGAGTTGACTCCAAAAAAATATCTTATTTTACTACAACAATTCCAACTTATGGAGATATCTATGGTGCAACTGTAAAATAATTCTACCTAATTCTGCTTAGATCATTCTAATTTGCAACAATGTTGCACAAACCAAGTTGCACTAATAAAAATATGGGCAACACAAGCAATGGTGAGATTAGAATCAATCTAGGATACATGGCCTATGTCAAGTAATACCTCTATACATGATGTACATATTCTTCTCATATTAGAGATTAGTTCAAATACTCTAGAACAATTCCTGAACATTAACAATAGTAGTAGTTGAATGGCAGATGACTTCTTGATGCAGGGCTTGGAGATGAAAGTTGCATACCTTTTGGTGTTGTCAGAAGAATGTTGGTTGAGGTGCCCTGGGTGCAAAGATATGAGAGATTTCAATAGAAGGACACGTGTAAGATTAAGGTTCGGAAGTAGTGAACTTTCTCAGCTCGTGCTCTCTCTGGCTTTCTCTGTCTTTAGGCCCAAGTTATAAGGATGAGTAGGGACACTACAATTTATCTCATGGATTACAATCTAGCCTTCATGGATTTTTGCAACACAGCCACGATCACAGCATTGCTTGTGCATTCATATCCTTTGGGCAACAACCACACAAACAATATTGGAAATGGGTTCAAAGACGAAGGAGCTGGCGGCCTTGCTCTTCCTGTTCCTAAAGCCTTTCTTTCTACTGTAGCATAGGGAAACAAAACAAAACAAATCAAACAAAAATATTAAATAAATAATTAATTAATTAATTAAATAAAAACAGAAAAAAGAAGTTCGAAGACGTGGTGATGATATGGCGGCAGAACCACAAGAAAGGACCATCAAGAGAAGCAAATGGGATGCGGTGCAACAGGGGGGAGTCCACGAGTGTTGTGGGGACTGGTGACAGACAGAATCGAATGTGTCCTGCCTGAATATAAATAATCCATCGTCAATCATCCTGCAAAAATGTGCTAAACCTCCTCTTGCCCACCTGTATCAACGGGGCTGAGCACCGAAGAGGAAGACTACCGCTAATGCCAGAATTCAAACAGATGATCATGCTCATGATCTGTGTGTCTAGCTACGCCTTGAGAATGTCGACTAATGTTGTAGCGGCGAAGACCAGGAACAGGGCGCCTCCCACATACGCTATCAGCTTCTCAGAGACGTACTCGCTGAGAAATCTGCCTCCCAGCACGGCGAGGATGGTCGCCACGCCGTGGCCCGCTATAGCGCCCGTCACCACTCCAACTGGCGACGACGCCGCCGCAAGCGCAATGGTGGAGAAGAAGGATTTGTCTCCCCACTCCGCCACGAACACGAGGGCAAATGTCGCTACCACCGTGCTGGCTGCTTTCGCCGAAACACCCAAATTGCCTTCCCCTGCCACGCCCGCTATCGCCAGCTCCGCATCCTGCTTCTCGTCCTCAGCTTTCGACCCCTCCATAGAAACTGCGTCCACCAGCGTCGACACACCAAAGTATACCAGCAGCACCACGGCCGCCAGGTCGTCGAAGGGGAATTGCCCTGTTCCCTGACTGCTCGGGATTAAGTTGTCGATGTAGTGAAACGCCCGTCCTAGTGCTACTGAGATAACGGTCATGGCTGCCAGGGCGCCGAACGTGCCTGTGAATACCGCGAGGTTAGATTTCCGTGTTGCTAAGAGAGCTGCGATGAAGAACGTCTTGTCTCCTATTTCAGAGAAGAAGATGAGCAGGAATGCCGACGAGAAGCCATTCTCGAACTCTGTCCAATCAGTTATAGCAAACCCCGAGGAGTCGCTGGAGCGCGCAACTTCTATGCCCAGGCTCTCTGCGGCCGCGGGCAAGCAAACCTGCAAGGCTACCAAACCTGCCAACACAGCGACCTTCAACGATTCCGCTCGCCGATCACGAGAAACCATATGACCATCCTCTACTATCCCTACCTGACGCATTAATTTGGAGGTGTCCTGGTCTTGTTCTTCTTTCCCGCTGGCTTCGTGATAACTGCTAACCTTATTTGAGCTCTTCCATTTCCTAACCGTTCGTGGCCCTCCTACAATGCTGCGGCTAGCTAGAAATCCTGAGGTCAGCGATAAGGAGGAAAGAGCCAAGATTGGCCGTAAAGGTGATGCACTACTCCTCCTCACGAAACGTCGGCAACTACTAGGTACAGAATCTACTGCTGCCTTGGAATTCAATACTGATGATGTGCGACTATCAGGCGGAGCCTGAAATGTGAGTGGCATGTTTCTGAAATGTTTAGCAACTCAAGAAGAAGGAGGAGGAGGAGAAGAAGAAGATCCCAGCTAAGGCTATGGCGCGTGTGTCTGGAATGAAGAAAAACTTCTGCAGCACAGCAGCTTCTCCCCCTTCAAAAACTGCTCTTGGCAATGCAGAAGCAGAACTCCGCCTGGAAGTCCACCCCGCACCAGCACCCCTGAATGAGGAAAGTGTGTAGTTGCATCCCTGTTGAGTCCACGTCCTCATGCAAGCGGAGGTCCTTTTTGATCCCTAAATTTCTTTATGCGAGTGGCGAGCACACGAAGAAATCCTCCCTTCCCGGTGCATCTACCTGGACGGAGGCCAGTCCTTCGCTTGCGAAACCGCACCAATGACGAGAATTCAAGGTCTGTCTAGATTCCGGCTGAGTGTAGTTGCAAAACCCAGCTGAAGCGTGTCCCGAGAACCCTGTCCACAGATTTGGCGATGATGCGAGGGGTAGACCAAAAGATACTTTTATCCAGTGACTCCGCTGCATCGATCTCCATGTTGGTCACGCTGGCAAAAAGTAGTGCTTACATGTCCCTGCCTTTTTGGCAAAGTTGAGCACCTCCAACTCCGTGTTACAGCTCGGGTGGTATTATCGCTCTTTCGGGGTTCAACAATGCGATTTTCGTGAGAGAAGCTTCCTCCTGAGTGTGGAAACGTGCATCACATTTTCCTTACTGCTAGAGAAAACACCAAATTCTATCTCAAGTTCAATCATCAATTTCAGTAATCCGCCAAATGTGCTTCGGAAACCTGGTCATTCATTCAACTAGTCTAAATTAAACCGACAAGAACATTGCACAAAGTTTCAGCTAGTTTCAAACATCTGCAAGCGACGCTGGTTGTTAGCACAGTGAATAAACCCATGAAAAAGGAAAAAATCACAAAAAAATAAAAACACACACACATGAAGTACCTAGTGGGGTTTACAAAAACTACCCAACTAGTCACCATACGCTTAGCATAGTAAGTAAACCCTACTAGTAACTACCTTGGGCTGAATCCTGATCAGAACCAACAACATTGCTGAGCACAGACGTTATTCTGATCAGGACGTTGAACAGCCCGATCAGACCCTATCACGATTGTGTTTCCTCCTTCGAGATCAGTTTGTAACATATGCTCCAAACTTTAGTGAATAAGCCCAAAATATTATCAAAGTTCAATCCTAGTACATAGCTAGAGGTGTTTACAAAAAGTTTTGTTTCATATGCAGCTGATTGACCACCTGACTCGGCACTAAATCAATATGAAAATTCAAAATAATGCTCCTGAGGTTGTAATGAAAATACTATCTGACCTACGGCGCAGACGAACACTCGTTATAACCTGAGATTTCTTCAAAATTTGTTCATGCACAAGTCTTGGCAATTCTATAGTCATAACTACTGGCTTGTATGATGGAATGTATACCAATTGAATACGGAAATGGTTAAACAAAAACCCCGCCGAAGGATCCGAGGACCACCAGCATCCACGCCGGAAACACGCAGAATGCCGCTCCATTCCAATACTGCCACTATGCTACTTTTAAGAGAGGCCAAAGATAAATCGACTGCCAGACTGTAAACCTTGAAAAGCTCATGGACCTACTGCTAACAAAGAAACTTGACACATTTCGAAGTTACTAATCCATCAATGATTTCTGAGTCACTCACGCTGTGGCTGCTGCTGAAGAGGTTGATGCAGTGCGGGCCTTCTCCAGTAGCATTTGTGCATTAAAACCTATCTAACCACACTATTTACGCCAATGTCAGGATGCAACTCATATAGCACCCATTCCTTCTGCCTAGTTTGCTCTTATCCCCTCATTACTTGCAAGCGCACAGCAGCGGGTGTTGCCCAAGTCTTCATTTTACAAACCCCCTTGGAAGTGAAGACAAATGCTCTGTAGTCTGATTCAGTATCCATAATAAGATTGTCGATTTTGAAGCAGAACTACTGAGACGAAGCAGCAGCCTCAGCTTGGGCCATGAGATTTCTAGAGTATAGTGTAGGGTCAACATTTTGCTCTGTTCACTGTTCCGACTCTAACCAGGAAACCTCTTATCATCAGTGCGCTATGTGCTGGTGAATACCCGTTCGTGTTTGTTCAAAGGAAAACTTCTCTTAGCATGTCCACAAATGCTGAATTCACTTGTCGAGGGGGTGGCACATTAGTTATATAAGCAGATGCGACCCTGCTAGTGCGTCTATAGAATGGAGGCAAAGACACTAAATTTAATTTCACCGTCGGCAAACCTTAGGACGCCTCCCCCATAGTCACTCACAAAGCATCTTCACCACACTTCTCCACATGCACCTCCAACTGCAAAAACCAGTTCCATTATGCTCGCACGAATCATTTATCAGTCTATCGAGGTGCCCATTCATCACCCCGTTAGTTGCGTATAATATTGTGGCATGAAAAAGTTAAGTCGCTTACAAACCTACTGGCGGGATTGAGGAATTCAAATTGTGAGAGTGATGGTTCCTTTATCCTGGATAAAGAGACTATGCGCGAGTAAGGCCGACTGATTACGGATGAAGGTGAAAGTGGGAGTGGGAGTTTGGCAAATCTGCAAAATAGGTCTTCATGCATCACTAGCGTGATCCTGCAAATCTCTCCATCGCAGTGCATCGTAACCCTACACTTTTACACCTTCTCGTTCAAGACTAGCTCGCCGGGACAAGACAGTTTCAGACGGAATTTATCTCCGCCTTCTCATTGCACATCACCAATTTATGGTTCAGCGACTGGCAACATTTCTGAAAGACCTTGGAGCAAAATCTCTTCAATGTTCTTTCTGATACGAGTGTTGGATATTTCCCACTTTAACAAGTTGCAGGTGCTCACTCAGTTTTATTGCTTTCTTTTTCTGAGTAAAGAAGCGTATCCAACTCCTACTGAATACACAGCGCAGCTCCTTTAGGTTATTAGATTATTGAAGGCCCAGAACGATGCTGTAAGGATTGATGCCAAGAACTTGCTGATTTTTATTTTATTTTTCTTTCAATTTAAAGAGCGTTGCGGGGGTAAGGGACGAAGTGGGAAAAATTCGATCTTTGTCATGTTGGGAAAAATTGTGAGCTACACCACGCTGCAGTGTCGGCATTCAATACACAGAAGCAATACCCTTCAGCAATGCTCCGTTGTTTCAATTATCTGTATTCAACAAGAAACAGACACGCATCTCATCGCGGTCTTTAATCGCTGGTATGTTGCGGAGCATCGGTACACATCAGTGCAGCTCACCAGTAAACAGTGGTGGGTTGAATAGAAATATCGAGATATGACAGTGTTCATTAACGTTTGCTACCTTTCACATTTGTAAGTTTGTTTGGAATAGGTTTTAGAGCAAATTTTAAAGTCAGATTTTTCTACTGCGAGTGGTTGAGACTCAACATCCAGGTGAGGACTTCAAATATCCCGGAGTCCTCCATGACGAAGCTTGCGACAGCTCCATCACGGTTGTTGATGCTCGCATTGGTGTCCTCTGCCGTTTATTACGCCAAACTTGCTTCAAACGGTACTTTCTTCTCGAATATGGAGCTGATTTGCTTCCATTGGTAGTTGAACTGTGATGCTTAAAGGGGATTAACTGATCAACTCCATCGCCCTACGTCGACTGATTGTGTCCTTAAATTATTGAATTAGTAATTGATTTGAACATTGTCTCGCCCTTGCTGTACTGTGCAGCTAGAGCATGGTCGAACCGATATATGAACTTGGATGCTGATCGCTCAACAATGGTTAACTTTCAGCAGGAGTTTGTTCAATGTGTTGTAAGTCGCTGGTGACACATGAACTTTGTAACTTCAGGTCGATGTGATTTTGCTAAAAATCTTATCCACTAAACAGAAACAAAGACCGTTATATGCGTGCTGGTTTTCGATTTCTGTCAGTATAGATTACTTTTGACAATTAAGATTCTGAACGTTTGAGTCCAAAATCATTGTAGACTGCAGTTTTACACGCTTGAGCTTGAGCTTCATATCTCAGACAAGAAAATGTGCTCGATTCAAGGACATGTTTACTTGCCACGTGCAGAGGGAGAAAGGGATGGGATTGGATGTCCGCCCTGTTACCGAGTGCAAGGTGAAACTATTGTTCACTGATCCTTCCGCAGCAATTTGGGTAAGCAATTACAGGATTTAGTTATCTGTTGCCTTTCACAGAATGACGAATGTTCTTCTATTTTTGATATGAAGGACGTAACACAACTCTCGCTGGCACCAATTCTTGATTCGTTTGTAGGGCAGAAAGAGCCAGCATCAGGAGAATTGGAGGCTCTTGTCTACGAATATGACCTTTGCAGCATGATAGGTCTATGGGAAAAGGCACGACGCAGGATCTTACGCCTTCGCAGCATCTTTTTCTGTCAAACTACTCGCTTTTTCGTCTCATGTGTTGCAACTTGTTGGTATTGACCTGAATTCAAATATTTGAGTAAGACGACTCGAGTGCAAAATGCCCGTAACTCCTCATACTAAATCATATTACTCCTCAGGCACATGCTGAAAATATTTGCCTCGTATCATACATAAATGTTGACTGAAGTTCGCACGTGCCGGAATTTGTGATTGGTTTTTGCTACAGCTGTGAGCCATTGCGCTTTCTTCTATCCTTGAAAAAAGTCTGATAGAGCTTGTGATGAGTCCACCACCTTAATCCCTCGTGCCAGGTGCGAAACAGCATCACAATACTTACCAGAGAATATATCGACGGACTCCCAAATGGTTGGCGAGATTATGCTTGGAAGCGCATCAACAAAAGCTACAGGTCTGCTTTACCCCTTCCCCTTTATATTTTATCCTCCTGTTAGAGTTGATGGTAATTGAAAACAACTCCACTCATACCATACATCTTTCCTACTTGCAGAAGCATGTGCTCCAACGTCACCTTGTGCAACGAGAAGCTGGCACCAGTACTTCCTTCCACACCTCCCTTCATCCCCCGTCAATACGGTCGATGTGCAGTGGTGGGAAACTCGAATGACCTACTCCAGGATCTTTTTGGGGCTGAGATCGATGCATTTGACGCTGTCATACGAATGAATGGCGCCCCTGTTGAGGTAAGGAAATCTCCCTGCGTCCCTTGGAATTCGCTGGGTTTGCGAGAATGCTTCACAGCATTTCTGTTTTCTTATAAATCGGTGCTCTTGTCACTCCAGAACTACACTCACTACGTGGGAGAGAAGACCACATTTCGAATTCTAAATCGTGGATCTGCTAAAGCTCTTGACAAAATTGTAGCATTGGCGGGTAAGGAGGACTATGAGGCAATGTGTAAGTTTACATCCCATAATGGTTCATATTGCAATCGGTATGATTTGTTGAGTCTTCTGCGTTGATCAGCGCCTGCGCAGGAGACTCTTATCGTGAAGACAACTATCCACGAAGTCATGAGCCGAATGATACGGGTACGAGCAATATTGTCGAGAGTACTTCACCAAGTGCATTTGGCTAATTTCAATGTCTATCGCTCAACTGCATCAATTTCAGTAATACTTTGCCGTTACGTCGCTACAGGAGGTTCCCATTCCGAACCCAGTGTACCTAATGGTTGGTGCACCCTTGGGAAAATCAGCAAAAGGAACAGGAGTTAAGGCAATAGAGTTTGCACTATCAGTATGCGAGGAAGTGGACATTTATGGATTCACTGTCGATCCTGGTTACCTCGAATGGTATGATTCAGTCACCCAATTCGTATATTCTTCGACCTCCTCGGTGAAGGCGCTCGTTACTTGGAAACCATGAAATCTTTTGTACCATTTATAAGAAACACAATTACTTGCACCAAAATAAAGAAGTTGGTAGGCCATAGGCAGACTATGTTCCACTTCCATTTTCCTAGGGAGCCAATCATGTTGGAGTTGAGCCCTTGATGTTGATCCTACTGCATATGTTGACTTCGTGAATAGTTGTCTTCATACAGGGGCAGATATTTCTCAGAATCAAGAAGAGGACATGCGCCGCTCCAAGGAAGAGCCTACTATCAAACTATGGAGTGTCTTGGGGTAATCTGCAACCATTTCCATAGCCAACTTAGAGAATCCTAGTTCAAAAAAATACGGTGGGTTACAAGTAATTCCTATGTCCTTGTGAATGTCGTTGAAGTATCCATCATATGCTACCAACCTCACACTGGACCATTTTGTTGCAAACAGTTTATCAGGATTTATTCACCCCAACGGAAATTCTCCAGGAACAAGCAACGTGTGAACTTAAACATCAGCATTCGGAACGCCGCGGCCAACCTAGATTTGTCTCACAAGTGAGAAATACCTCCATTCCTTTTCACTTTTGTAGACGCTTGATCAATTTACAATGTCTGTTCTGTTTTGTTACTGTTGTGGTATAAAAGCGGGTTGCGATCATCTTAAATAGCAGGAGAGTGCATCGTAGTAATCTATTGGACGCATGTAAGCTTTGGGCGCACGGAGCAACTTTGACGTTAAATATGAGCACTTCAGCGATGGATCACCAGAAAGCAGTAAGTGGTGTTCGACAGTATGCACTCGATCAAGAATCAGGGAGCGGAATGTTGTGCATCAAGCCAGAGTAAATAAATTGGATATCGATCGCCTGTGAAATGAAATCATCTGGTGCAGAGTAGATTTTCTTTCACGCATGTAAAATGGCATTACATAGAGAGGCTGTTACTTTTTAGCTGCCAAAATTTCCTGTGCTTACTTTACTAAGAAAGAATGAAATCTTTCATGTCTCCAAATTGTATGCACGGTTAGATGTTCAGTACTCGATGTCGATATTTATAATTCAATCAATAATTATAAACATTGAAACTCGCGAAGATGCACATGTGAAGTTTGACGTAATATGTCTTTGTGACGTTCAGTTCAAAATGAATGTTACATATATGATAACAGTACTTGAGGCAATTTCTAGCTTATTTCTTGAGGCTTTCCACATGAAATGATTCAACAATAGTAACGCAAGGCACCTAAATCCTTTTTAGAATACCCTAGTTATAGGGACGATTAGTCAACATTAACCTTGTATTGCAGTATTCCATCCTTCAGATAACCAGATTTTCAAAGAAAATCTGTCGAGGAAAAAGTAGATAGAATTAACTAACCAGAATGTAATGTACACGGGCCTGGTGAACCTGGTGTTGCTGACGGCAACGCAAAAGCAGGTTTACTTGGGTGTTTTCTACTACACTATATCGAGTTCGTAGTCAAGGTGAGTGTAGGCGTCACGGAGGTCGGCATGGCAGCCTTTACCCTCATCTACCTTACTCGCAGATTCCCGTAGTCGCAAAGCTTCCAGAATAGTGCCCTGTTAATCATTTAATCTACGCATACTGCTAATTTTTGTACCCACTATTTGACAAGACCTATAAAGAATCATTTTGTATCCTCTTCCAATATGAAAAAATTATCCTCAACAATATTCAATTTATCTCAACCCATTCCCGGCAAAGACGAACATATAAGCACTCGTGCTTTTACCAGGAACTTGGACAAACTACCAGATCTAGAGCTGATTATCAATTTACGAGCTGAGGCTTAGAATAAACGGTGACAGATGAGACGTTGCCTAGAGCTGCAGCAGCGGACTCAACGTGCTGGAGCAGGAAATCATAGATCTTCCGTTTCAGCCGTGCTTTGGTTTCAATCAACTTGGTGTCCAATCCATCGCCCACCTGATCCAACCAGTCATTGACGCGCTTCAATTGCGACAACATGGTGGCAATGTGGCTATTCTCCTGCTGGCTCATGACCTTGGCACCATAGATATCTTCTCTTTCGCCAATACCTGAAGTGGCTATGTGGAAGCCCACATCAAGAGCACCCTCCATGAAGTTGAGGAACCACCGTTGGGATTCACTATGCACCTGCTTCGCCAGCTCCGCGGTTTCGGCTACTCCCTTACCCCTCACCCACGCAGCTGGGGGCATTGCAGGCGTTGGTGTATTCAGCTGATCGGGTGGTTGCGCTTCCGGGGTCACCTTGCTCGAAGTTTTGGTGATCTTTCCTAGCCCAATTCTACTAATTGCATTGCTTCGTCTGGAAGACGACAACACAGAGACAGGAGAATGTGATCTTGATTCTGCAGCAGTCTTCTTTTCGTTCGTCACAGTTGCCAGGGCAGCCCGGGTCTTAGGAGACGATGGAGCCCTGCTGCTCATTGAAGGCGAGGAACTCCTACCCCTGGGCACCATACTTGGGCCATTATCAAGCATGACCTGCAACTGCTGACTACTGGCTCTTTTGGGAACATTCCGATGGGCACCTGAACCTGCTTGTTTGTTCTGTACTGACAACGAGGCTAAATCGGAGGTAAGAGCTGCATTGACCCAGCTTGCGGCACTTCGTGACTTCTCCATCACTACTTGTGCCTTATCATACGCGACGTCGTTGGCATCCTCCGTTGGGGTGGGCATTTCTGCCGAGTTCCGAGCTGTAGATAGAGCATCAGATACCGTCACAGCATTCTTCAGGGACTGGGAAAGGCTCAGAAATTGCTCCACGGATGGTTGTGGATGGTCAGTCCGCGCAACAGAGCATAACTCAGCAAACATGCTGAGACTTCGAAGAACGCTCTCTGCTGCTGAAGCTTCCTGCAGAGCTTCCACTGCTGCCAATGCTGCGGTCTCCCTCGATTGCAAAGCCTCCTGAAAAGTTAGCGAACTCAAAAGTGAGCTTCCGCACAAATTGCTCAATTGAATCATCCAGCGCGGAAATTTTCAACTATCACACAATCAAGTCATCATTCTTAGGCGCACACAACAGTAATCGTAGGTTAGAAGCAAGAAAGCAGTATGTCGACGGCGCAAGTCGTAATTACTGACCATTCCATACATCGCCAGATTTCCTGGAAGTGACTCCCAGAAATTTCCACACGAAAGTCCCTGGATATTTGACACTTCAATATCGTTGCATGTTGTTATACTTGAAATGGAATGTGTGGGAGATCCAGGTCCGTTAACAGAGACGTTACTATCTGCTTTAACTTTAAATTTTCCGAGTCCTACACGCGGTGAACCCGGACCCCCATCCAAAGAGGAATTTGAGTTACAGTCCACAAGCTTGTGCCTCGACCCAGAAAGCTGCAAAAACACGAAACATCTTAGAGGAGACTTACTCGTTGTGCAATCTTTCATGAGAAGCTCAAAACCCGTTGATTCTAAAAGAATTCCTAGCGAGGAAATGAAGTTGAGTGAAAATTGGCAAATATGAGGAGTAATTAAGTGAAATTGAGAGGAAGGGAGGAATGAACCCTCACCGAAGACCAGAGCGTTGCCTTAACATCTTTGATGGAAGACTTAGGCTGAGTGCGGTCTTTCCCGTTCTTCGTTGCTGCGCCCTCCCAGCTCTTTCGGATACTCTTGGCAGCCACATTCACAGGTTCAGCAGCTCGACCAGTACAACCAAGTGAGCCTCGCCTCTTGGTAGCATCCAAGCCATTAACAACTCTTCCAGTACTGACCGACCTTTTGGTGATGGGTGATGTTTGCTTAGCTCTACTAGATGTCACGGGAGTGTCTCTATAGGGAATAATACGATCTTCAGGGCAAGCCACCACGCTTCTTGTGAATAAAGAGGCGGGTGACCTTCTATCAGTAAATAGGGAACTCATGATAGATTGAGACCTTGAAGGGGACGAAGTCTTGGTCACCTCTTTCTGCACTGAGGTGCAATCTACATATGCTTTAGGTTTGTCTTGCCGCATTTTGGACCTGGAGAGAGGTCTCCCTTCCTCCTGCGGGTTGTTAGATCTCACAGACTCTGTTGAGGAATGTGGCTTGAAGGAAGTATTCCTTGACATCGTGCCTCGAGCCAACCTCTCGCTGAGTTGAGCCCCGAAGTCATCAGACGATATCTCAATCGTCTTCTCAACCGTTACCTCAACATCGTAAAACTTGTGAGAACTGTTGGATAAAGTAGAATTAGACCTCCCAACGAGACCATTCGACCTTTCTGCGTTCTTCCCAGCGATGCTCTCAGCTGAGGACGGATCGAACCTGTCGATCCACGCATTACACGTTATATCCATGCTGAGCAGACGATGAGCCGAAGGCCAGCGACTTCATCCATAGAATAATCAAAATAAGAAAAAACTGCTTGACAGCGCAGGACCTCACCCACCTGTCTATGGTGTCCGATGTGCGCAAGTCGGGTTGAAAGAGATCGGGCTGGAAAGAGGCGTCCGAACTAAGTGATGTCGGAACTACAGTCGCAACCAGATCTTCTGGATTGCCTACGCATTGGTGCCGTCCAGGAAGAGGTCTTACTCCGCGGAGAAGTGGAACAGGAGATCCAGCCTCGAGTCTGTCCACGTGAATGAACTGCCCCAGCTGTAGTTTGTCGCTGAGAATTAGATCGTCGTGCTCCTCCCCGAGAGAGACGTATGTGGCGTGGGACGAGTCTGAAACTTTGATATAGAATCCTTGGTTTGGCCAGAGCTCGCCCCCCGCAAGAGCTGGCACTATGGAAATCACTTGCAAGAGGGCAGATCGGTGTTCTCCAGTGACCTTCACGTCCGAGTTGATATGTTTCAGGAGTTTGAGTAAAACCCCGGGGGTTAGAGTAGCCATCGTCGAGTACGGGAACTTCCTATCGATCAAGGACGCCTCCGCTAAAATATCTCGGATACGAATGCAACGTAGGCTTTACTATGTGCTCAGTTTGTAAGCTCTAAGCACCACAATGCGCACAATTGCGTCTCTATCACGAAGTATTCAACAGGAATATTGCGAACGGTTTGTAAGAAAACTCGCATTGCTCAAAAGAAGGTTGGAACCCCTAGTAAATTGGAATCTCCACGACAAACAAGTGTTCACCTCAATTTTCCAGAAGATCTGAAGACAGACATTGCATTGAAGAGTTTTGAAGTACAAAACAGGAACCTCCCGTCTCAATTAAAAGGATCCAGGGGCGGAAAATCATTTGTATTGACAAATACACCTACGCTACCACGTTGGACACCATCTGAACACCTATCGGTATCCTACAGCTTCACAAGAAGCTGGGTATGAGTAGAATAGCGAGACTTTCAGGTCCGTTGCATAGTAGTTGGCATTGAGAGCTAATACTTCGGAAATGTGTGGATACTTCGATCCCAGCACAGTTCTTTCAGATTATGAATAATGAAGTGGTTGAACTATCAGAACCACACCACAAAAGATGAAAATCTGGTGCAATCAACGGCACCCGTCTGAACGCGCCACCACAATCTGCTAAACTTCCAGTTCAGTGCTTTGATGTCAAAGCACTTACAATGATTTCAGAGCATGCACACCCCTCCGACTTCAGAATCGTAGGAAAGCGGCACCAAGAAAAAAAAGCTGTGTATACCTGATCCCCTTTCCCAGACCTTAGAAACTACTCCTGACAGAGGGAACCCGCTCTATGAAGGATCCAGTTCGCGCAACCCAACCACTCGCACCTAACGTTTCACCTCATGCAAAGCATGTATCTGCGTTCAAGTCCTCTACTACGAGGACCTCGAAAAATAAAATGAAGTAAAATTAGTAGAATGAGGGAGTGTTGGATCAGGACCAGAACCAACAGCTCGAAGCTGGATATCCTCTTCTCTCAGCACTGCCCTCTTCGGAGTCCCTCGCTTAAGCGCGATCCAGGATGAGGCAGCAAAATGCACCAGGTAACCGAAGTATTAGAGATCGGTTAAACCAAAGTAACGAGAACGAAAAAGAAGGCAATTGGAGCGCAAATGGAAGCCGGAAGCATAGAGGCGGAGGTGGTGCAGTGGGGGAAGCTGGGAGAGCGGGGGAGTATGGTGAGAGCCGCAATAATAAAGCAGCGAGGGGGTATCTAGTAGCAAAGCCCTCGCTCCGTCCTTCCCTCCCCCGTAAAATAGAACATGACTTTAGGTGACCCTGGCGACGCGCCCTTGCATGCGGCGCTCCCTCCGCTTCCCTCTCGCTCTCTCTTTCGCATCCAGCAGAATTCCAGTTGCTCTTCGTCGTCATCCAACGACGGCGATGTTCGTTGACAACGCAGGCAGAGGAGACGATGTCCGTTGCCGGTGACATGCAACTGATTGGTTTGACTCTGGGAGACTATTTCCGCTCGTCGTCTTCGGTGCCGTCGTCGTCGTAGTTCATTGGAAGGGAGTGAAAGAGGCGAGAGAGAAGGCATTGGCAGTCCCAGTCCCAGTCCCACCGGGAAGGGAGTTGCCGCGTGCCACCCTGGCATAAAGTCCAGCGTGTCCCGTCCTCCGGTCCTCGCTGATCATGTCTCCCGCCCCTTGTGCCGTGCCCTTCTTCCCTCCTCACCCCCAACCCTCCCCTTCTTTTCAGGGCTTCCTCTGACCCAATTTCCGCAACGCACCAAAATTTGAAATTGCTCTTCGCCCACATCATGCCAAACCCTCTCTCATCCATCCATATATTCATCCCTTCGTTCATTCTCGCTTATTCAGATATATGTATATATAACTACATGTAATTGCATTCCATCGACACCCAAGGCCCACCCATTCTCAAAAACACACTCCAAGGCCTCTGTAAAGAAAGAGGGGCCTCTGTTTAATTTGTTGTTATTGACTATGAAGAAGTAGATTTAATCCAACGTCACAGCTCACGATCTTTTGGTATACGTGTTCCGCCATTTCAGGAATGACAGGCAATTGGGACTTTGAGGAAACAGGAAGCTGCCATGGTGGACTTCTCTGTCGTTCCTTTTTGCTCTTCCCTTTCTCTTTTTCCCTTTTTTTCCCTTCTAGCTTTCAGCTCCACAACCCCCCTCCCCCCCCCCCCCCCCCCCCATTCACATCAATGTCGTGGGAGACAGGTGAGAGTGCAAGGTCCCTCTTTACTCCAGTGCACAATGGATAATGCCCTCCTCCTCCTCCACCTAGGTCTTCACAATAACAAATAATAATAACAATGAGAATAGGTGTGTATGATTTTAAATGTTTACAAGAGATACTTCATCAAAATGGTATTTTGAAATATATATTTAATTCTTTGTCATTAATTTGTTCAAAATGATAGTTAATGTCACAAATGTATACATACCTACTACATGTATTACACAATGTTTGAAAAAAGAAGAAATAGAAAAGGAAAAAGAAATTTGTATATATGTATGTCTGTATGCATGTATGTATCCACACACATACAAACATACAACAAAGTAAAGAGTTTGCACATGGTAACTTCATAATGCTGCAATTTTCTTTACAGTGTAGGATGCAAGTTTGAACTTTTCCCAACTTCCCATTTCCAAAAGAATAAAGATAATTTTCCCTTCGCCAGGGCACAAAGTGTTAGAACAGATCGATGGGACAACATTAATTATTTCTCCTTCAACCATGTGTTTAGGTGATATAGGAACCTCACTTGAAATTTCACTTAAACTTTACATCCACCAAAGCCATCAATATTACTCATGCCTCTGCAACCTACCCTGGATTTGATTTTGATTTATGGTTTTTTATTTTTTATTTATTTATTATTTTTCAGAAGGGATGATACTTTGAAGAAAATGGATCTTCACCAGATGGACATGACTATGGGTTGGAGGAATCTGATGATCGATGGCGGAGTCCAATAGAAGTAGGGCTGCTGCACCTGAAGAAGTTAAAAACAAAACTGATCTGGTGAAGTGATAAATGCTTGTCACTGTGGAAGAGGAAACTGTGAGCACGCGCAAGTGTCTGCTTGCAACCACTCGCAGCATTCCACCCTCCGCGGTCACGCATGGACTGATGAGTGTAAAGCTCCTATTCCATTTCGGAGATACTGTCGTGAACTTTTTCAATTGAAGCAAAGTGGAAAGAGGTCGTACATCATGCCTTGCATCCATCGAGGTTGTGTATTCCCGAGACATATCCAAACAAAAACCAAGCAGAACAAAATAGAAAGAAGTAGAAAAAGGAGGAAAAAGGAGAAAAGGGTGATGGTGTTGCATATACTCACAGTCCATGTAGCAGCTCTCTTCCGGGTTACACCGTGAGGGGTGCAGAGCATGACGCTGCAAATAAAGCTCTGACAGGAATTATGGGGACGACGTAGATGGTGGTGGCGGTTCTTGCAGCGAGGTAAGCAGCCTTACGATACTGGTGATTGGGTCTTGGTTAATTTAATAGCGGAGGCAACTGGTGGGGATGTTAATAGCCCGAGCGCGCCACTTCAGTTTTGGCCTCATCGCCATTGTTGGCTGCCTAGTCCCTGTGCTTCGTAACGAAATCTAGAGAGATGTGGTATTGTGATGCACTGTCGTGGAGGGGTCTAGTCGACCAAATATAGCACCTGGCACAAGCTTGTCTGTTTTGGATTTGGCCCACTCCGCCTCGCTGCATTTACACTCTCTGTAGTCGTTCTCTCTCGGGGAGGGCCACGGGTAGTGGTAGGATGATGATATGACCGATCGAGTATTGCTATATTTGCGATGCTGATTGTATTGAATCCTGTGTTTTGATTCTATCAAATTAACTTGCAGGCACTTCCAACCATCCTGCCAATTCGTACCCTGTTTTTGACGTTTGCAGCTATGGGTCTTGAGAATGTGGTTCACAACGTGGCTCTACAGTTCACTGATTCTGCATCGGTGGATAGACAAACACTTGATTTGCTTGAATCAAGCAGATGTAACACGCGATCCCATTAAGAATGAGATCTGAACCAGAATCAGGGTTGGGGACTGCACCAGGTTCAGGGTTAAGCATCGAGGTTTGCATGTACTAACACCTGTCTATACACAAACCTTCAGACTCTTAAAAAACATGTTTCAACACTTGCTGCTATCAATGAGCAAGAGTTTATCAAGGAGGTCCCAAAAAGCATACAGTTCAAAATGTCGTTGGGATTTTGCTATGTTTCCGTCGCTTCAATAAGGCATCCATGAATGAGATTACATACAGTTGACGGAAGGCGTACGGGGTGCAACTGTGATCAAAGCTTTCGAGATGTAGTTGTACAAATATGGCTCTAAAGATATAAAGAAGAAAAAAAAGCACTTAAGCACACAAAAGTAGCCCCTGTATCACCTTACTCGATCGTTCTACCTACGAAGGCACTGCATAAAACCTTTAAACATGTCAACCGTTAATGTCAAGGACGCCCAAACACGAGACTCCCCACAGCCTATCAAAAAGGCAAAGCTAGATGTGGAGCCTGCATTCACAATCCAGAATCCAAACAACTGAATCGCCGCAGGTAATGAATGTTGGAATGCCTTGTCAAAGCAGAAAGACCAACTGGTCGCTGGAGTTCTGATGCTGCTTGTAAGCATCGGCGTCCTCTTACACTGAAAGATCTTGATGGATTTACAAGGTCATTCCCTCTATCTCAAAATATCGGTCAGAACAGATGTGCAGACCAGACTCCCAAAAGATCCCCTCGGGAGTGATGTCGCAATTCTCTTTGCAGCGTGAAGGATTGAAAAAAACATGATTCTGCATGCATCTTGTGGTTGGATGTGGACACTGGTAGCTATCACAAGTTCCCAGACGGTGGTTGTGAGGGACCCCATGTCATTCTTACACCGAAACCCAAATTAAAGTACTGTAAAAACGAAGAATTGCTCAAAGCTGGTGTAAAAAGTCATCTGGTTCCTAGAATGATTATTCAAGACGCCATAAAACCAAAAACATTACACCGTTGCATCATATAGCATAGCAGCAGTCTTGGCCCCCACTCAGCAGGTGCTACCACTTTCATCTTGTCTACGTTCCTTAATACCAGAACATGCAACCAAATGGTGTTTCCAGGATACCGAGCTCATCGAGACAGCTGATGAGAAAGCACCTAAGCAGTGCTTGAGCACATCACGCAGGGAAGATCGATCAAAATCAGGAAGAAGTCCATAATTTGCACTGATCCAACGGACAAGGAGCGTTAGAGAGCACCAACCAGGCATTGCATGATGGGAATGGGTACAAAGGCGAATGATGATGGTGCTTTGCATGCATTGAATCCTCTCGGTTCTGGTGCACTGGAAGAATTGCGAGCTATGGCTTCACCGACAACCACCACGAGGAGGAGCACGGGCAGCAAGCCAAGTATCTGACCAGACTCCCCCCCACTCATCGTTCCCTTCACGCCCGAGAACGTGATCTCTCTTGGGAACATCCTTCTAATGTTCTCCAGTTCCCAGTTCCCAGAAAAGTGTTGCTGTTAGACAAGGCATTTGGCAAATTCTTCCACATGCACGATACCCAGAATATTTGTCTCAAAATGGAAAATCTAGTTAGTTGAATTGTTAATTTTTTATGAGATTTAGAATCTAATATTAATTTATATATATTATACTTTTTATATAATATTAGAGTATTGCTAATGTCACCATAGTTTTATTAATTTATATATATTAATTAATATAATCTAATATTTTTTATGAGATTTAGAATCTAATATTAATTTAACTTTATATTAATAAATAACTTTATATTAATCTAACATTATTTCTTAATATTCAATGAAAATAAACAAGTTGCTTATTGAAACTAATCTATCTTTCAGCACATCGTTGTGTTTCGCTTTGTTTCGCTTTGTTTCGCTTTGTTCTTTTTAGGATTTAGTTTAATTGATCCAAAAATCACATCTATACTATTTCATATTTTTGTTATAAATTTCTGTAATTGTAAATAATTTTGTAATTGTAATGATTTAATATAAGAGTATGCCCTTTATCTTCATCCCTATTTTCAATGTTCCTTTTAAAATTTAATTTTTTTATAAATAATTAAAAAATCATACTTTATTTTATATATATATATATATATATATATATATACTTTATTATATATATGCAATTGTATTTTTTATGTATATATTTTGAATTAATTAATTATTTATTTTATTTTATTCTTAATTATATAATTAGCATTATGATTTATTATTGTGTAATATAAAACTTTATATTAATAACTAACTTTATCATATTAATCTTAAAACAAAACATGGACATATGATATCTTTAGCACTATATTTTTATTATTTTATACTTAATAATACAAAAAAATTATTAAATAATCAAATAATTGAATAATTTTAATATATATTAATTTATTTTAATTTTTATTTATAGAATAAGACTTAAAATTTTATTTATTAATGAAAATAGTTTTATACAATTACTTTAATTTCATGTTTTAGTTATTTATCTTGTAATTTTTATTTTTTATAATCACAAAAATAATCAAACATATTTAGAGAAATATTACTTTAAGTATATATATATATATATATATATATATATCAACTATATTTTGATTAAGGTTATGAAATTTAGATATATATATATATATATATATATATATATATTAGTTTTATAAAATAAATAAATAATATATCTTAAAAAAATAATATAATTTGTAGAACATTAAATTAATCTAAAAACTTATTTTTTAATATCATTTGTAAAGCTTTTGGAGATATTGTTTTCATCTTGCATTTTATTTTTTTTTATTTTTTGAGATTATTTTTATAAATTTCTTTCTAGTTATAGACTTTATATATATATATATATATATATATATATGTTATTTTATTTTTTTATTATCTTGATATTGTCAAGGATATGAATCATGAGAGATCCTTGAGGAGACAATATACTCTTATGTCACTTAAAGAGAGAATATAGTCAAATAAGAGATATATACAAGATAGAAATAATCTAGAATAGATATTGCCAATTACAAAGAACCTAGAGAGTCGTGAACCAAGCTAGAACTTAAGAAAGGTGTTAACAAGATTAAGAATAACCTCAATCTTGCCTCTATATACACTAGCTACCAAGAAGGTTTTGTGGAAACTTCTTAGGGACTACAAGGCTTGTGGTCCAAGTGTCAAGTTGTAAGTTGTTTCTAATAAGACTTCCTAAGAGTAGGAAAATTATAAGATAATTTTAAATAGTTATATAGCATATCTATAAAAGTCTAAATATCTAATTTGAGTTTAAGAAACTTCCTCAAAGCTTCTTATGGTAGATATTATCTTCCTAATATGTTTCCATCTACTTATACTTTCTTCTATTTATTTCTATTTACTTTAGTGATATTGGCAATTGTTACAAATAAATTATATCAAATTTAGATTTAGATTTTTATAATTTTTAAAGTAATTTTTTAAAAAATTTTTGACAAAGAAAAATATGACATAGAATCAAAAATATATATTTAAAAATTATAAACCACTCATTTTTATTCAAAGAAAATTATTTTATATTTTTAGTATTATCATTTTATTTATTAAAATTATTAAAATATAATAAGTTATAATATAAAGACTTTATATAATCAAATAAATTTAAAAATATAATTTTTAATCTATAATATATCTCAATTAAAAAAATAAAGATTTAAAAAAAATCACTAAAGTAATGAGTTACTTAAGTTAACAATGACTAAATCACTAAGATGGTATAGTTTTTATGATGCTTTAAAATCATTAGAAAGTTTTGATTCTTTTAATAATTTAATAGAATATATAGAATAAATACTCTATTATCTTTTACAAAAAATATAATTTTTTTGTAGAATATTTAATCATATAAAAGCATTTAGAAGACTTAAAAAAAAGATAAGATCATTTTAAAAAGAATATAATAATGATGTAAAGCTTCTTTAATATTTTATAGTTTATTTTTTGAAGAAAAAATAAAAAAAACTATAAAATTTATGTATTTTACAAAAATAATCATAAAAAAGAATTAGTCTTTATTTTTGTACTTTTATAGTTCTTGAAAACATTGTCTTTAAAATCTATAAAAAGACAAAAATATTATTTGAGTTATACCACCATTATGATATAGTAGTGATACCACCAAATGTAGTGAGGTCAAGAGATGAAGCAATATTATCTACATACTTTGAACCTTGAATAGAATTTTAAACCTATTTCCTTAAAGTTGATTTTGTAAAAAAGTTAAAGTCTATGAGATGAAAATTATTGCAAAGGAGGATATCAATATTGATAGAATATTAATTTTGCAGCATACAGAATGATGTATGACACTTGTATAAGTTTGATGGTAAAATTAGCAAGATTGCAAGACCCAACATCTGGTATGATAAAATTGATGTTTAACAGTGAAAGTTCATAGTTCATTTTTCCAACAAGACAAACTGAAATTAAAGTTGAAAAGTGAGGGGCATGCTGATGGAATAAATGTTGAACAAATTATAGAATCAAGGATGAGAATTCCTGATAAATATACACACACGCACACGATGCGAGCGTTCCAGAGTGTGTCATGCTGGTGGTGATGGTGAGAGACGAGCTCGGTCACCGTCCACAACATCGTTCGGCTTCTGCTTCTTACCTTGGTTGTGTATTTTTCTTGAAGATCTCGGATTGCATTGTGCTCAACTCGATTTCGTTGTATTACTGTTGTCGCAAAAGTTGTTTCCGATCGAACTTGGGCAGTTTTTCTTTGGGTGGGTGACATGACCACCACCACCACTCTTTGCAGCAGGGAACCAATGTGTGGAAGGGCGGAAGATCCACACATGGTGGGGGGATTGGAAGGTACAATTGGCCATTTCGAAGGGAAACTGATGCGTGTTTTGTCCCACAGCATCGTCCTACAACCTCCGCATGCGAATGTGCGATGGATTGCGTTCCTGTTCGAAGCCACGAGATTAAAAATGCGAACTCCATTTGGGAAAAAGGGACCCAGTTACTGACTGGCTATGCCGAATGAAATCTTGGTTCGGCGTCGGTGTCGTCGCGATGTTCATCATCCGTCATTCAGGACCTGATTCAAGTGTTCATGTTGAGTCCACCTCTGTCCTTTCCAGGCCTGAATACTTTATTATAAAACCAGCAATAAGTTTTTCTTTTTCGCTGTCGGAAAGCTGCTCCATTTCGCTCTTGGATGAAGTGCAACAGTATCGATTCCGTACTTTCGCGACCTCGCAGTTCAACTTACTTGACCTCCAAGTCTCACCAGGAGCACCTTCATAAAGACCCACCTGTGTAACGATCCCTGTCATCTCCGTCACTTCACAGTTTGGAGAGTAGTGGGATCAGATCTCCATCTTCTCACTTTCGGATTGTTCTACTCCTTGGACGATTGATTGCAAAAGTATCCTTGTCATGGACTTCATCCATACTAGCTGCGAGACAATCGTACCATCGCCCCCTTGCACTCCTCATCTCGTCACTCTCTCCAACAATGACCTGATCATGCCCCCCTATTACACAGGCTTCCTCTACTTCTTCCACGCCCCCACCGAGCCCGAGCACCTCGTGCGTCCCAAGTCTCTCAAACTCGCCCTTGCTCGTGCACTTGCAGCATTTCCCCCAGCCGCGGGCCGCTTGAAGGCCAGGAGCAATGGCGCGGGCATGGACGTAGAATGCAACAACCAAGGAGCTGTTTTCGTGGAGGCCCACGCTACAGCAATGCTTAAAGATTTACTGATATCAGGTACTTCTTATTCCTTTCACCAATTTGCTATTCCACAATCTGAAAATTTTCGCACGAACACCCCAGCAAGGGGCAGGTGCAATTGTCTGCTCATAACCAATTTTAGCACCAGCGACGGGCCTCTAAAGGAATCAGCATCGTATGGACGTAGCCATAGCTAGCAGTCACTACATTACGAATTAAAGGTGGGGAAGAATTGAGAAATTTCCCGTTTCGATGCAGGAAATAGCAGTGTACGAGGTAGGGACACGTTTCAGCCGAGTCCGTTGTGGAAATCACTTGCGCCTGACCCTAGTGCAATTGATCAAGGACCTGCAGAGAAACCTCTTCTCTTTACGCAGGTGATCTACTTTTCTGCTCCTTTCGCATCCTCCTGAAAGCCAATTTGGTTAATCCACGTCACATTGCTTCTGTAGCCATCTGAAATTCGTGCGCAATTCCTTTGTTCCTATTCGCCCAAAATCTGATTCAAGGATGTCAGTGTTGAATGGTCCTTGACAACCGTCACATACCTCAATCTGATTGCCAGTTGACAAGGTTAGCTTGTGGAGGAGTGGTGTTAGCAGTCAAGTTGCATCACTTCGTTGGCGATGGCGCTGCTCAAGACTATTTCGTGTCGTCATGGGCAGAGCTCGCACGGAACGGTGAGATCTCAACACACCCCCACCTAGACCGCGCAGTCATGAAAGCTCGAACCCCTTTGTGCCCCTCGTTTGAGCACATTGAATACATCGTCCATAAGGAAGTGCCCAGTGGATATTCAAGCACTACGAAGCCACCTCCCATGACATCCAAAATCTTCGAATTTCGGACTGAGGATATTCTTCTGTTGAAGGACAGAGCCAATTCACATGTCAAGAAGGACGCCCTCACAGGATTTCAGGCATTGGCATCGTACATATGGAAACACGTGACCAAAGCGCGCGGAATTGAACCCTCATGCAACATCAAGCTTGGCTGGGCAGTTGACGGTCGCAAGCGATTCAATCCACCACTTCCCACAAACTATTTTGGTTAGTCATCACCTCCTTTCCCCTGCACCTTGCTTGAATCAAGTTTCCGAGTATCATGGTTATGCCAATGCCATTTGTCCGGGAAGGTGGTGCTTCACATTCCTGTGTGGAGATGGTGATGAAGTGTGATCCTTGTGCAGGGAATGTGAATTTCTACGGATGTGTTGAGTCGAAGGCAGGGGAGGTGGTGGCCAAGCCCCTGGACTGCGCAGCCACGAGCATCCGGTCCGCTACGAACTGCATCACAGACGAGTACATGCACTCGGCGCTGGACTTCATCGAATCTCAAATGAATCCCTTCTTGTTAACAGCAAGCTTTGTAGGCACTGCGGATTTGGCCATGACAAGCTGGACTCGCTTTGCATCGTATGAGGTAGATTTCGGGTGGGGCAAGCCTGTTTGGTTTGCGCCTCCCATTTACGACTTCGCTGGGTTGGTGATTCTGCTGCCTCACCCAACAGACCAGGGTGGAGCAAACATTCTCATCGGCATGTTAGAGGTTCATATGAAGGCTTTGCTAACTGATGCTGAATTCTATCCTGTACGGTGACGCGCTTTGAAAATCTCCAGCAAGATTACATTCCATAGCGTCAAAACATGCACAATTTTATAAAACACATTCACTCTGCTTGTTCTTCCAGTAAGGTTTCAAGGATTTCTCTGTCAGGTCCCAAAAGGTGTTCGAGAAACCTGAAAACATCTGAAACAGTGCAACTAACTAACCATTACCCCGTGCCGGAACTAAAAAACCGTACACTTTCATGTTCTGGGCGAGTGTAACGCATCTGACAAAATGGGTGGAAAATATCACATATTCAACTTCAAATACGCCACACCTTAGAAGCATGCATTTCTATTCACAACTTGAAATACGATCTACTCGAATGTGATCAAACAAGGCGACAACAGACAATCTAATTGGAAAGATGCAATACTCGCTAATCATACATCACAAACCAAAATATTTTATGGTCATAAAGTAGCAGAATCATCAAAAACAACACACGAACTCCAGTCGAGCACATTGCAATAGAAGTTTTAGTGCAAACCTTGACAAAAGTGAATCAGGTGCAATGACTTGAAACTGGGTGCTCAAGCTCCCTAATGTACATTAACTACGCTTGGCATAAATGCTCCGCTGCAGACAACCACCTACAGACAATTCACAACCCCATATCCCCAATCCCACCCTAGCAAACCTCTTGCTTTAGCAAGTGTACAGAGCTAAGACATGTTCACCACCGTATCCCAAGGACACCACTCCAACTTCCAAAATAACTACAGCTACTGTAAGTTTGTATGTGCATTGCATGCATACGTATGTGTATGTCTCCGAGATCATGCCCAACTATCTGCTAGCCACAAAGTCCAGCTCTGCAGCGAACTGCTAGAGCAAGTCCACACTCAGTCGCTGCCATCCATCATCTGAGCCTCAAGAAAATAAGGCGCCAGCTTTTAAAGTGCTCACTTTAATAACGTTGTTTCTCACGCTCATGTCCATCATCCGATATTATCCCTGGCACCCTCAACAGAAACACAATTCTCAGAGTCTTACTTCAAGTAATTGAATGCACAATCATAGGCATCCATACTACATATGTACACCTTGAACATAGGCAAAAGTGAAAATTGCAGACCTTGAATCTAGTGTCATGAAAGAAGTGACAACCATTAACTCTTCCCACCAACTTCTGAAGCTTCAAAATCTGCTGACCTTAACGGCACGAGGCGGTGTTCCAGGTCGTGAGGCATTATTTCCGTATGAAACAAACTTATGTTTTTTTTCTGCTGGTTTTAGGATCTGAAACGAGCACATGAGAGTATCGTCCACACTCATCATCGCACCCGCATTATCAAATTCACCACAATAATTTGGTGCAGAGAAAATGGTAACCAGTTGGCGCTTAGCGAAAAACTCATAACCATCCTCTACTACCTGTATGTAACATCCCAAACAGATCAGCATAACATACAAAGAATATAAAAGTTGGTGGAGGAAAAGACATGCCAATTGAATCGAAGGTTCAAATTCGTCGAACTAGAACTCAGACTCTAAAGCATCACCATTCATGCATTGCTCTGAACTTGCGAATGCAACAAACAATCTCAAAATTAAATGTATCAAAGCGCAACAGCAAATCACATACTCACGAATGTTCAAATCGAAACAGATTTAAAGAATGCATCACAATACTTGATGGGCTCGACAGATGAGATCTAAGTCGTGGATTTGTAGGAACTCTGAGACAGTCTCTGGACCAAATGTGTAGGAGACTCCTCGGTCATTATCTCCCCACGCCGGCACATCTTTATCAGGGTCCGCCCATAGAAGGTCACACAACAAGCCTGCATCGGGAACATCTGTTGGTCGTGCAATCTTCTTAATCTGGTCCAAGTTCTTGAGATCCGGAGAGAGGCCTCCATGCATGCAAAGAATCTTCTCATCAATTAAGGCAGCTACGGGCAAGCAATTGAAACAATCCGTAAACGTCTTCCACAGCCGGATGTTGAAACGACGTTTACATTCATCGTAGAAGCCGTATATCCGATTGATTGATGCACATTCGTGGTTACCTCTTAACAAAAAGAAGTTCTCTGGGTACTTGATTTTATATGCCAAGAGAAGACAGATAGTTTCTAGACTCTGTTTTCCTCTGTCAACATAATCCCCTAAAAATAGGTAATTAGCCTCAGGTGGGAAGCCACCATATTCGAACAACCTCAAGAGGTCAGAATACTGACCATGGATATCACCTGCACCATCACAAAAGCGTGTTTCAGCCACTACTTTGGAGAAGATTGTGAAACCAATATCTACAGGATATTGCTTAAGAGGCAAGACTCATCAAAGCTCATTTCCACTCTGAGAACTTGCTGCTTCGACCATCTACAATGATGAAAGTTAGTCATGAAAATTAGGCCTTAAGAAACTGCAGTTGGACTACATTGGATCCAAGCCCAAGGACCTCTAGGCCTAAAAAAATCGATAATGGATCTCCTCTAGGACCCAAGACAATAGTTCGGTTTCCCGAAAAAGGTGCTGTTTTCCTTCAGTTGAGACCAACAAAATTTCCCAGTAAAATGGGGTATCGCTCTGAGCTAATTTGGATTGGGACCCTGAAGTTGACTCCTTACGTACAATTTGCTGCTCTGGACCAATAGAATCGCTAGATTTCGCACTTACGTTGCCCTCGATCTGGAACCCTAATAGAGTATAAAAGAGAATCATTGATCCCCACTCAGCCGTGAACCCGCTAGTTGGATGACCAAGATTGACAGCTAACTTCTTAACTACGTTCGTAAATAGAAGATGAAATTATGTTTTCTGGTCATTGCAACGTTCTGCAATTTATAATCAACTTAACGGTACAGTTATGCAAGACCTATACACTCTTATCGCCACTCTACTTTGCATCATGAATGAATGATACTCCTTACGTAAACCACATATCCTGGAAAATGAATAAGTAATAACTTCCTTAATTGCAATCACTACGTACGAAAACAGGTATTGAATAATCAATAAGACTACGCATGTAAAAGACATATTCAACTATCACGTACTACTCACACATGTCGTCACAACGACTGGTGTGACGACGTTGAATGACGGACGCAGTGCAAGTTAAGGGCATACCACAAATCTTAATTGGAGCCTCGAGCTCGAGAAGATTAGGCTGGGACAAAAATATGTCCTTCGATGCAACACAGAGCTGACGAATTTCAGCCTCCGACAGCTGCACTTGCTTGCCCGGCCTCCCAGTCCGCACCTCGAGCAGCCGCACAATAATATCATCTAATACCGCGATATCCATTCCCCTCCCTAGCACTTTTCCCCCACTTGAGGGACCTCGTCTTCACCACCTTCACCTCCAGTTGAATGATTAGGGCAGCCACTTATGTACCAGACTCTGCAAATCAAAGAGCAGAAGTCGTCCCAAAACACGATTAGGCAAAATGAAGGCCCATATATCCCAGCAACTATAGATTTAAAAAGGTACTTGTCTTAATCAAAAGGGTCCCTATGTAGAAGAGAGTAAAGGGAGAATGTTTGGAAAAGATATGCGCGACAAATAGCAACTCGACCGCTTGTTCTACGTGAAAAAAGGACGACACATTTACAACAGCACCAAAGTCGGAAGAACCTTCCTGCAGGTGTGACTGTGCAACTAACACGATAGTCTAAGGGTATAGAGGTGTAGGATTCGAACGACTCGACAGACGCATTGCGTTAGAATCACCCTACTCGGAGAACCGTCCAATTTAAAGAGACAAGGCTAGAAATGGAAAATTAGTGAATGGTGGTTTAACTTCCATGCAGTAAGATACTAGGGTTTGGTATGCATAACACTCTTGTAAGCAAATATGAGCAAAACAACCAAAGAGCATGACATAGTCAACGAGGATACCACACCTATAGAACCTCCACAAAAAAAGACAAACGCACAAGAAGAATACACATTATAGCAACCCTGAAAAACAAATGCCATCGTAATTAATAGGTTGTAACCCTTTGGCACATGTTTTCCATATTACTATCTTTCGCGAAGTTGAGCATGCCACGTGAAGTATACTGGTAGAGAGCTACGGAAAAGAAGGCAGGCAGGACAGAACCCTAAAAAATTGCAGCCGCCAAAAACCAGCGACAATAAATGTCTTTAAAAACCATCCACAACGTTGAATATGATATTGCTGCGGAGCAGTTAGGGTGTAGGATAGTGTGGAAACCCTGACATACTATGGAGGATACGAATACAGTAGCCATGGTGGTAGAAGGAGAGCTGAGGAGAAGCTGAAAAAACAACGGAGTGAAGTGGAGAACAGGCTTGCAACGATGACAGGGCAGAAAAAGCCTCGAGCAGTTAGGGTTAGAAGGCAGGGCGAAAACAATGGCCGTTCTTTACAGCGAAAATGGGAAGTTGTGAGGGGTAGACCTAACAACGAAGAATAGCACCCGTCCATAACAGCGTCATCGTAAACAGAAGAATCCCATGAAAGGCAGATACTTTTCACAAGCACAAGAAAAAATTCAACATGATCTTCGAGACTGCAGCCACCAAATACAGCTACCTAGAAACTCCGCCGTGAATTCTTTCAGGAGCAGCTCATAACCTGAAAGCTCTCACAGCACATCACACGACGAAAACTGCTTGACTAGGTCAACAACGGCAACAACAACAACAACAACTTAAACATGAAAATAAAAATTTAAAAAATTTAAAAGTCCCAAAGGTTTACATCCCTACTTCCCACGACACTAAACCAGAAGCACCAAAACGTACAAACTCACCATCATCTACTTGTGAATATCACTCCTTAAGCCATTACACTCACAATCCCACAGCTCGTGTGCAAGATCGTGAAAACAGCCGTACTTGCAGCCCCGCAACAAGCCAAGCGAAATCTAAAAACGAAACACAAAATAACCCTCTGGAAATACAAGTTACGAAATAAATAAACTAAAAAAAATAAACTGTTGATCAACTCACACAGTCACCACACAAGCAGCCCTAATACACCCTACATCCTAAAAATTCCCCGCCCCGAAACCACTCAATATTCCCTTACCAAAAACCTGAATCACACGATCCGTCACTCCTTCCGACGAAGCAACAAAAAAAATCCGGCACACAGCCACGGAAGGACCGCCATTCCAACGACGCTAACAAAGTGGACATGAAACCTCGACACAGGTGTTGAAGCAGTGGATGCTGGAAAACTTACAAGGTGTTGGGGTACGCGTCGAGGGACGGCCGCCTGGACGAAATGAGAAGAGATGTGAGAGAACAGAGGGGCGCCGGGGAGAGGGGATAAAAATGGAGTTCCGAGCACGCATGCATCGGCGATGGCGATCAATCAGCTACAAGTTCTGCAAATGAAGTAGAAATCCTGGCCCTCGCCGTGGCTCTACTTCTCCGACCTCATTCCCAGGCTTGCCAGCCCCCCTGGCCTCACTCCCCAGCTCCCCTGCCTCCCTCCCCCTCCTCCAAATCTACGATTCTCCAGCACCTTCGCTCTTGCCTTGTGCTGTTCGTCTTACGAACATCGAACCCCTCCCTTCACGCATCTGCTTTCTTTACTCGATTTCATGGATTTTATCACCCTGTTCCCACCTGTCGCTCCTGCCTTACCTGACCTCGGCCTTCCTCCCTTGCGTAACCGACCTCTTTCTTACATGTGGTGCTTCCCTTGCTGAGATTTCGTTTTTTAACCCGCTCCGTGAAACAGCCGCATTGGATGTGCGGGTAGCGGATGAATAAAGGCCGTGATCAGGCTTTTCCCGAAAATTCATCCATCTCCATCATTGAATTTCACGTAAAATTCCTACGGTGTTCGTATATGATCATCCAGGTACTGAACAGAAAGACAATTATACAAAGCTTGATTGTAGAAAATAACAACCTCTTTCTCACCTCCCCGAATGTGCGACGGGGCCCGCCATCTGAGGCACCACAGAAGGGCATCGGAAGATAAAAGCCTGGAAAGGTCAAGTCTTGCGATATCCTAGATGCGAATATGAGATGCACCCAAGACCAGGCCTGGAATGAGCGCAGACTTCTTCACTGGGCCTAGCACATTCTTATCCAAAGCATCTACACCGACACCAGATTTGGTCATATCCGTAGATTTTCAGGGTCTCCCAGCCTTACCTGGGAGGCGTTCGATGCCACGGCTAGCCCGATGTATGAGCTGGCCGTTCAGTGCTCTGCCACTTCACCTTCGAAGCATGCCATGTCATCGCTTGATTTTCAACAGCCTCTGGGTGCTGTTCATGTATCATTTGACAACAAATGTGTTCCGCCTTGGAAGCATCACACCAAGTTCCTTATTTTCTGGGGTGGGCACCACACAAAATGGACATGGTCATAGCTATTAATTTAACACCAGATTTACAGATTGGATTTCAGGCGCCTTGTTGTAGGGGATTGAAGAACATGGAAAGTTGGATGGTGACAAAGGGTAGCATTCGTGTCATGCCGAAAGAAAGAACCGAGAGAATGGTGCCAGGTCTACCCTAAAGCCGAGAAGCGAAGAACTCTTCAGCATTAACTGAGTACAGCACGTCAGTCCCTTGCACAAGTTTTGACGAATTCTTGCCAGTTGGGTAGCAGCACGAGAGGTGATGGATTGTTTGGAGAGGCTCCGGGTAGTAGGCAGGAGGTGGGTTTGGCCACCGTCTGTTGAGGAGGCTAAGTGGAGAGGAGGGTGGTGGTGATGGTGGGTAGAGGGTCAAGAGGGAAGGAGAGTGGGGATGGAGTGTTGTAGTCCTTGACTTTTCCTCCACGTCGAATGCACAGTGGAGGAGACATTCCACCGTCCAGGTACCAAATCCAAATGGTGTGCAACTGTCTTAACCCACTTCCCACAATTGGACTTTTCTCACAGCCTTTTGTCGCCTCACCCTTACATCTTCCAAACAGCGTGCAACTGAATCCCTGTACTGTACTTACGCACAACTCTATTTTTGGACAAAAGGGGGCGAAGAGTGCGGATGAGCGGATTCAAACTCGCCCGACGAGACCCTAAAATGTAGCGCAAGATTTAGCTCGAAGGAGGTGGGGACTGAAGTATGGTCACCCAACCTCGGAGGGTGGTCAAATTCTCCTGCGCCAGTTCATCATCGGGAGCGGATCTCGAAGCAAGCGTGATGATCATGAGGGGATCATCGAACAGCGCAACGCAGCAGCGCTACGTTTTTTTCCTAGAGTGTGCTCCGCACTCCAATGTTGATTGTTTCTTTTTCTGCGACACCGCCACTAGTGTTGACAAGTCGCTGCTCAATTTTCCTCCTCATATTTTCCTTCGTGCAGGAAGAAGCAGTCGGAGGGAATGAGTGTAAAGAATCTGCAGAGGTCCAACTGCCGACTTCCAACGCTTTGTTGTTATCTATTACAGCCCTTAGTCATGGCCGGCCATCGCAGGGCTGATCCATATCCAGCACTCTGCTTCTAAGAGCGCACAAGCTGATTGCTGGAATGGATACCTTTCCCCTTCTATACAGTTGCTGCTTCCAAGCAGCCATGTCAAATCACTCCTGCTATCACTGGATTATAGATTTCCATTTCTCACACGATCTTCGTTTGTAGATTCAATTAACGATGTGTTTTTTCAACAGCTGATTTGGCAGTTTCTGAATTTCACGCATGTTGATCTTTTCTCCTAAATTTCGGCATTTTTGTCGTCAAAGTAGGATTGAATCAGAGTTATTCTGTGAAAGGCACACCTAAACTGCCTTTTGAGTGAAACTAGTTTTCGTTACAAGGAAATCAAGGGGTTGAAATTTCTGCAATATACAGTTCTGTAGCCAATCATGTGCCTTCCAGTACCCAAGGGTTTATTTAATCTTTTGATGTAGAAAATCTACTTCTGCATCTAGAAGCTTTGACAGAAGGTCGTCGACCATCTTGGGCTGCTCGAAAATAGATTCATCCAAAGTAGGACAATGTGTGGAGCGACCTTTTCAAATGGTTTTGTGTTCGGTTTGCCTGGTAAGGAGGAGGTCTGCGCCCGCTGAGGGGGTAGTGCTGCACCAAATGCGACATGCACAGAATCGCACTTTTAAAAGATTCTTTTAGTAAAACAATGAACATGAGCATGCTCGTTGATTCCGACTCCAGTAATTAATCAGATAAGAGCAGACATTAAAACTGGTCGTCGCCATTAGGCCGACAAGGGTGTGTTTCTCCTTCGTCACCACGCACCTCTTCGGGTTTGCGCCTTCAACTCACAGGTTCTGTGGGACAAACACACGCTCCTTTGTTTTCTCTCAACTGTTGCAGCTTGCTTATGAATCTAGTGGGTCTTGTAGGTTGAGGAAGAAACGACGGTGTGCTACGTGATAATGCCTTGAGGTGTGTTTTCTTCAAGATCTTTGTCGTTTCGTAACTTGTCTCTGGCGTGATTCCTCACTGCATGGCCACATGTTAAGAGAACGAGGTGCAAGTGAGGCCAGGCAATTTGACAGGTTCAATCCTAGAATATAAGCAGTTGCGGTTAAGCCGCTACCTTCGGTGTTGGTTGCCTGGTTGGTGCTAAAACTATTTCTGAAAATCGGACACGTTCGTCAAGCCTGGTTGTGAAGAATTTACCATAACCTACATAGTGTGTGGAACACTCTTTGCTGATAAAAGTCAAGCAGAAAACCTGTCCGACAAAGAAATATTTACTCGACTCCCAATTTACAGGGACAGTAGCTTCTTGTTCCTGATAGTAGGCACATAAACCTGTAAGTCTATTCACCACACATTTGGTGGAGTTCAGATGAGCCAAATTGAGTACCCAATTCTCTTGACCAGCCTTGTATACCCACTTCAAAATACAATTGTTTTATTGAAATGATTTTCTTTGCTTGTTTTTTGTTTTTTGTTTTTTTATATTTTATTTTAGCCAACTCAATAGAGATGGTACAAAATGGGGCATCAAACAAGGAGGATGGGTGGCTTGTAAATTCTCAAAAAATTAGAAGATTAATTAGATAGTGCTAACATGGAATCTATTAAAGGATATAACTTGTTATGGAATAAAGAAGACAATAGAGCATAATTTGTAGAGAATATTACATGGACATACTTGAATTTCTACAAAGTTGTTTTCAATCTTGTTTCAACTTTGGAATTAGTAATCACTAGAATAAATATTTTAGTAATATCAGATTTTTTTTCACCAAGGGTATTATCTATGCAAGTTTTTTTTTTTTTTTTTTTTTTTTTTCCATTATGTGTGTGTGTGTGTGTGTGTGTGTGTTTTTTTTTTTTTTTTTAACAACTTAAATAAAACTACTAGAAAAAAATACAAGAATAAATCTTTATTCAAATCACATATTATATTTTTGTTATTATAATTCGGAATCAAAGAGCAATTCCTACAAGAAGAACAAGAAGAACCTTGTATTTAATAAGACCAAAAGTTACAAGGAAAAAAAAAAAAAAAAAAAAAAAAAAAAAAATCACCACAACAATTAAATAAATAAGTAAGAAGGGTATCATACCAAAGGGAAGAAATCTAAAAGAATACACAATAACAATACTTGTTAGAGTTGCTAAGGTAAAGGCCATAATAAAAATAAGTGCAAGATTAAATCAAATTATTTTTAGAAAGTAAGTTTTTTAAGTAAAAAAATAATTTCAAATAAGAATATATCATTTTAGCTTTTATAAGTAATTATACAAGAGTTAATAGTTATAAGTCAAAGCCAAAGAATGCTTTTGAGAGAAGGAAGATTCAAACATTAAATCACCTCTATATTCCTTCATGATAAATATTTTTGCCTTAAGCATTAACTCAAACATGCTTATATTTTTATGTTGGTTGATATAAAAGCCACAAACTTGTTTATAGGTTAAGAATGCACTAAAAGATAAAAAAAATTCCTTGTAAAAAGACCAAAGAAGTAATGATCAAATTTACACAAGGAAGTAGATAAGCAAAAAAAAAAATTGTAAAGAAAATGAAGTTTAAATGTAGAGGTCTTTATTCTCATAAAAATTTATCATATGCAATTTTAGTACTATAATATATTTTAATATTAAAAGATATATATTATAGTATAGAATTTAAATAATATATTATAGTAAGAGCAATAATCATATAAAGTATTGAAACGCCTATGATCTTTCATTTTTTTTGTCTTTTTATAGTAGAAGATTTTGAAGTCTACTTAATAAAACAAGGCAAGATAGAAGAAGAACAATCATTTTTTACTATGGATTCTTTTAATTTTGATATTTTATTAATAAGGAAGATAGATTGATTCAAATCTATGTTCTTCATATTTCTTCATGTCTTGATAATCTAAGTTAGTAAATGAGTTTAGGAATGTCCTAAAAAAATATTTTTTTAAGAAATACCAACTCAAAAAAAAATTAGATTGTTTAATAAAAAATTTAATTTTTAAGACATATAATAAATGAAAAATTGGAAAACACTCACAATACAATTTAAAGGATTGCAATGACATGATGTAATTATTGTTATAAATGTAAAATTGATGGACAAACTTAACTAAAACAATCTTATTTTGTATGTATAAAATTAAAGAAAAAGATATATTTAGAATAAAATACATAATATAATATCTTTAAAGACTATTTTTTGGAGTGATGATTTTAATTTTATTAAAAGAATTAGAAACTAATACTTATAAGGCAAAAATGCTAAATAGGTCTTTAAAATTAATGCACAAGGCAAAAACAAGACTACAAGATTATAAAAGAAAGTCATGAAAGCATCCTCCATAAAAGACAAATTGATTACATTTAAGCAAAAACAAATTTATACTCTTAAGGAAAAATAGAGAATAAAAGTGATATAAAAGTTCTATGACTTATCTACCATAAAGCTTAAAGATGTCAAAATAGCTCTAAGCAGGGCAACGACTTAAACTTGTATAAAACCTACTATTGACCAAACATGAGTCATAATGTTAAATTATATATCAAAAGTTCTATAGTTTATTGAGAAAAAAAAAAAAAAAAAAAAAACAAATCAAACTAAGTTGGTTTTGTTTTAGTTCTTTTTAGTACCAAACACACATTTCTAATACATAACATAAGATCTTATAATGAGGTTGTTTAAATATAAAAATATAATACTATTTTAAACCATAATGTTGGATTGACTTAGAAAAGTAAATTGATCTATCTATACTAAGATTTAAACATCAAAAAATGTTGTCCACCTTTAAAAACCTTATATAGGAAGAGAGTACATGCCCTAACTATTGTTTGAGGAATAAGTCTCAAATAAGAAGAAATAAGCCTCAAAGAAAAAAAAGCATGTTACTTGACTATTTTCAAAGAAAAAAGTGGGACAATAAAAGAAGATTTCCATTAAAAAAATAAAAATGATTCAAAACAGAAAAGAGACAATATTCTACAAGGATGTTGATTTTCTTATGTACAAGAGGATGTAACAACCTTCATTGAGTAGTTGGGTGGTGGTACAACAATCCCAAACCAAGACCTTTCATGGCACACAACAGAGATGACGACGGCGGCGGTGTACAAGGTTGGCGGAAGACTCTGTTCCACTTCTATTCGCTTCTACCGTCTCCTGAGCCATGCCTAAGAGTTGGTGACGGCTCTCAAGCAGGGCAACGACTTAGTCCGAGAGTTGATCACTCTCTGCACTTAATCTTTCTCCGCAGTCCATCATCAGGTACTGCTGTACTTGGAATTCAACTTCAATCCCTGGATATTCCACCTGTACTCTACCACACCCTTAACTCGAGATCACTGACGAAAGAAATTTTGACGTTCCAAAATAGCTGACACAATATCCTGCTTTCGGTGTTGCAATCCCCCATAGTAACGAAAAGACTCGGACACATTTGTGGTGGTATATCTGACCTGTTCAGGTCCCTTTTGCATCATCACTTCACTTTCGCTCTCATCTTGAGTAAAGATAATTGAGCCCTACGCAACGTAACCTTCCGTTGTATCTTGAAAGCCAGTCAGCATTAAACCAACAAAACAGATAAGCTAAACGACAGACGCCACAAATTTGAGTGAAATCTTGTAGCTCGAAAGTAGGGTCAACAAGCTAGTCTTGTGCAGTTTATAAATTTGGTAGCTGGGGACTACTGCAGCATAAATGTGGGACATGGCAAAGCATGGCATGACTCTACTGGGGATTGCAGGCAGGACAACACCTAATTTTCTTCATAACCTCGAGGATTTGAGGAGTGATTTCTGTATCTCACGGATACCACATGGAAAATCAATCCTCACCATGGACAATTCAAACCATGCTTGCAAGCGCAGCGAGAAACACTACCTCCAAACACTATTATTGGTAAAACTAAAAAAGCGTTAACCTACATTGAATGCAAATAGCCTGTACAAGGAATGCCCAGATGATGATCTTAAAACCTTACTTAGGACCAGTTGTGTGAGGAAAATGCCTCAACTAGTGCCCACAATGTACAACATGACCTATCGTGGGCTTCAGCTTTTGACGTCCCATCAAATGAGGAGGCTATCGCTTCAAATCTATGGGCTCAACAGCATTAGACTTCGCACTTGGTCGCACATGAGAGACCAAGGGAGAAAATCTCTGATCCTCAACCATGTCATGCGACTCATTGATCTCAGAAATGGCAATCGAGCTATTCAGAGAAGGGAGAAAGAGAAAAAATTACGTTTGCTTCCTCTCCCACTTGCCCTCACGTCTTCCATCTCTCTCTCGCCGCTCCACAATTTGCCTAGGTCGAGCAGACCTTGGCCCTTGCCTGTGGCTGCTGCCGACTGCCCCAGCATTGCTTCCTTCAACACCTGAAACTCCATCGTCGTTAAAAGCAGCCCCGTCACCTGTTTCCCGAGACACCCCGTTGCCTTCTCCGAGGTCTTCAAACCCTCCTCTCTCATCACTTCGGTCACGATCTCGATCTCGTTCCCGTTCCCGTTCCCGCTCCCGGTCACGCGCATTTTCTCGACCTAGACCTGACGAGGGTCCTCCATAGACACGAGAAGATGAGGTATTGGCACTTGCTGTTGTTGTCGATGCAGATGCAGACGACACATTGGTGGTTGCTGCAGTTGGAGTTGCAGGAGGCGTCGTAGCAGTTTCACGTGCGCCTAAGTCACTGTTTGCCCGAGCAGCGCCCTCCTGTCCTGACCGTTGAGTCTCCCTTTCTCGTTCTCGGTACCTCTCTCGCGGGCGACTGGAAGAAATAAAAAGCGCCCCAAATTTAGTGCAACTTTGCTAGCTACATGCTATTAGTCAGTCTTTAAGCATATCAGCCGAAATCTCCACGATTTAAGTCCGCCAATAATTCCTAGTTTTCCAGGATCTGTTCTGAACAATGCATATATAACAGCCTTTAAAGAGGTGTCCACACTGTACCTGATTGGTGTGGTGTTACTTGCAAATTCCCTGCGGGATGATGTCCGCACAACACCTGCGTCTCTTTGCTCCAGTTCTCTTTGATAGTCCTTCTACAGAATCGTCATCAAGCCAATATGTACACGGATGTTACAAGTTTTGCATTACGACTGGCCTGCTAAGATCGGCACAACTATACTGGACTAAAAGAAGTCGCTACACCACCCATGGTTGCTAGTGTGGGACATTTCAAGATATTTACATCTGGCATAGATAACCACTAAGCGTCGCAGAATTTGCCCAGATTTAAGCAATCTACTAGCTAAAATCATTTCAACGCTTGAAATTATTAGGTACAGAAGAAAACATGATATTTTCAAAGATTCAATTGTGGGATATTTTCAAAGATCATCAAAAAGTGTTTATTTTGGTTAGTTAAAATTTCTGCTCGTCCAAATTTGGACGCTCGGACGCGCAAAGGTTAAAGTATACATGATCCCCAAACTGTCAAGTAATCGTTACGAAGAGTTCATGAACTATCATACGTAGATGAATTTGAACATACCTGAGAACGCCGTTCTGCTTCGATGTCTAAGCTAAGCCTCAACTCTCGAGTTTTAGCACGCTCTTTCTCCAACATCCGCTGCCTTTCAATCTCCCTCTCTGCTTCTGCTGCTCTTTCCCTTCATTGACAACACTAACAGTTAGATCCACGAACAGACTCAACCGGCAACTCTTCAGATTACGCACTCCAGACTGCGACAGTAAAAGGTATTGAGAAAACTAACTTCTCAAGCTCTTGAAGAAGAGACATTTCACGCAGAGTTGCTTCTTCCAAGGCCAACTGCCGATTTCTGCGAGCAATACGCTGCTTTTCACGCCGAGCAGCTACTTCAGCTTTTGCAGCTGAATATTCTCTGTAAAACCCGGATCCGGTAAAAATAATCAGATAAGGCATTGCAGTCAAGTCAAGGGACCGTAAAAACTTCCAGTTTCTAAAAGCGATGGATATTGCTATTTCAACCAAAACAAATTACAAACAGCAGAATAACCTTAAACCCACGAGTCTAAACATATGGAAGCATAGCCACAAAAAATTATCAACAATACAGCTCGAACGACTCTCAGCATGCTCAAAACACAAGAAATTTCGAGACAACAATCGAAAGAGATGTACAAAGCCACACATTTTAAGATACAACAAGACTTCACGTACTCTGCAATAATTTGAGCTCGTATCTGCTTCAGACGATCCTTGGCGCTCTCAGAAGAGAAACCTGTAAGAACGCAAATTAAAATTCACTTACAAACTGAATAGACACTCAACCCTGGAATACTTCTTTTCAAGAAGGATCATCCACATTGGCTATCTTTTTCGATGGCATGTATCTTGACATGTTTGTTGGCTACGAAAAGTAGCCAACCAAAATGAAGGCCAGGATCGTATTCTACATATCCTCCACTTTTAACTTCGTGAAGAAACAAGACGCAAAAGCATAGTGACTCCTGCTACTAACTGTACCTTTCTCAGAAATCAAGTCCAAGGTGTTAGTTAGCGCTGCACCGTCCCCACCTCTAGCTGCACATTCTTCTCTTAACAGCTCAAGTTCGATTTCTGCTTCCTCCAGCTCCTACAGACCAAGAGTACAAGTTTTTACTATGCCCTCGAAAAGATATTTTGGTCTTAAAATAACTACCATTAATTATGATGCAACGGTCCTGCCAATACATTGTCACTAGTCACATGGATGAACTTCCAAAGGGACCACTTAAGTACACACCACAGCTTCTTGTACAGCTGCAGAAGTAGAAATTTCAGCCTTCGAACGTAGCACACTCAATCTAGCCAGTACCTGCGCAGAAATAAGCAGAAAATTACGTATAACTCACATGTAGATTACAAAGTTTTGCAACTAAATGATAAACTTGCTATTTCCCTTCTGTATGGAAACTGCACGACATAATCAAGAAGGGGAAACTTCAGATTGATACAACTTAAAGATCAACGTAAAGTTTGATAAACAAAAAGTTATATATATATATATATATATATATATGAATTGGGCAAAAGTTGCTAGTGGTTTGTCAAGTGTCATGGACTATCAGCGAACATGAGTACTCACTTCCACAACGGCCTCACGCAATGGACTAGATAATGGATACGGCTGAGCAATCTCCTGAGCGCCTGTTAGCACCTTAAGCGTATGCTGCACCATCAAGTCAACCCACAAACATGTAAATAATACATTATACTTCAAAAAAATCCAAAATATCTACAAGCTGCAGAAAGTATAGACTAACGAAGAGTCATTCAGAAGGCAGAGCTAATAACACAGGCATATCTAGTACAAAATCATAGAAAAACAATTTTTCAGAGAATCTTACAAGTGCAACAATTAATACGCTAACTAAAACCCACCTCTTTGGCATTTTCTTCTTCATTCCGCAACTGGACAAGAGCTTGACAAATTTCTCTCTCTTTATCCAAAAACTTACCTCCTGCATCACCTTATAGTGAATAGAAAACTCCATTAGATTATTATTTGATGCCTGAGCTTTTCCAAATGCTTGACTTTCATGTGTAACCCCTAACTAAATGCTTTAAATGATGGAAACCTCAAGGAACGCGTAAAGTTTCCAAGATTTTTCCGTTGAACGAGTTGAAGCTCAGAATGAGAAACTTCGTTAAAAAAGAACTCACCAGATTTTGATAGCGCCAAGGCTTCAATACTATTCCAGACTCGAGATGGTATGATATCATAATCGGGAGTATTGGAGTAAAGACAAACACGTCCCAGCAGCGACAGACCCGTACGGGTGAGAGGTCCGCACTTGAAGATCATATCAAATGAAACCAACAGAGACCGCAGCTGAGAACTCTCCGCATAAGGTACCATTTTGATCAGAACTTCTGAAGCTTGCCTCCTCAACCGAACCGAGGCATCTGAAGTCGCAGTTGTGACAACGGAGATCCACATAGCTGATACAAAAGTCGCAATAGCAGATCTTTTCCCTCCCAAATCATCTGCAGTTTCACTCCTGTAACTCAAATTATTTTCCTCGTCGTCGATTACTTTTTGAATCTGTTTTAGAACACCTGCACGCAGTTCTGGCTCAGGATGTTCTAACATCGTACTCAGGAGCTGTATCAATGCATCTAATGCCCCAGCCAATGACTCCACAGTGAAGGCTTTAGGCAACCACTGAATAGGTAACAATCGCCACGCCACCCTCGGAGCACGAGTGCATTGTTCCTCCAAAATCGTGCAGACTTCCTGGTAAGTACCACATAAGGATGACAAAGAGAGTAAATACTCCACGCACGTGCTTGCTACTTGCCAGCAATGGGCTTTCTGAAGGGTATGTATGGATAATGCTAGTGCTTTCACAGACAGATCGCTTATAGCATCTTGCGTGACACCTGCATAATATAAACATTGAGCTACTGCTACCGCTACACTGGAGGTCATTTTTGGGTGTAGTTTCATTGACATTTCTAAACCTGGACCCAATGCGAGTATCAGTTCTTGAACTTTCTGTCTAAACCCCAGCTTATCCAAGGAGGATTTATCACGTATTGATTGTAAAATGTCCTGTTCTTTAGGATCTTCAAGTACATCCAATGTCTCAGCAACTTCCGCTGCACCCACATCCCCATTAACAGCTTCAGAATCTTTTTCGTTAGCTACAGTACCGTCTGTGGTCTCGCCTCCTAGGGGATGATCCAGCGCCTCACAATAAAGCGTACATGTAACCGATGAATTTGCACCATCAACAAGAGAGTGCAATCCCTGTTTTTCAGGGGCATGATTCTTCTCCAGCAAGAGAAAATTACTCTCACCGGCAATCTCTTTAAGTAGAGCAAGGCACTCATTCAGTATCTTCTGTACAGCAGAAAGAGTATCGAGTGGAAACCCAGCGGCACTTGTACCGAAGTTTCTAGAGGTGACCCAGGACTTAAGTGCAGTCAGGACATTGATGCGTCTTGTATAAGATATACTGGAAAGAAGGAAGCCACAAAGAAAGAGAGAGAGAGCATCTTGCGCTCCGCTTCCTTCTTTAGACTTGTCGATTACAAACTTAAGCTGCTGCATAATAATCTGATAGGATAAGATTTCCACGGATGACTCTCCAGCATCTGAAGCACCTGAAATCGCATGAGAGATTATAGGCTTAAGAGCGTTCAGAACCGTCTCCAGCAACGTCACATCACAGTAACTACTAGAACATAATGATGTTACAACTTGGAACACCCGAGAAAGCTCAGGTAGTATGGCTTCCACATGTTCTAGCATAATCACCTCCAGAAGACGCATGATTATGTAACGGGCATTCCCAAGAGTAAAACCTCTCATCTCCTGTCGAGCAGGAAACGGCTGTAAACAAACCTCAGAGAACCAGCTTAGCATGTCCGGAACAAAATTGCGAGGGATAACTTCAATACGTGCACATATCGATTGGAGTAAAGTGTCCCCGAACTGACTGAACTCGGTTCTTAAGCTTGGAAACACACGACTGAGTTCAGGATACAGAACCTTCACGAGATTTCCTGGATCAGTTTCTTTAGGTTGTTCCAATTTACCAATAGGACTGCTCGTCACAGCACCAAGAGCAGCTATAACTGCTGCGTTACTTTCACCTGCTTCTTTGTATTTCAAGAGCTCGATTGCAATGAGTTCATCAGAAAATATCAGAAGCAGCGAGGACAGATCTTGAATGTCTGCAATGAGAGGAACACCATTATCGGTATGAGATTGAGCATACTGTGCCACTCCCATCCAGCCAGTGTAACGAACCAGAGGATATGGTGACGAGGCGAATTGCGAGATGGTGGAGATCCATGCTGAGCCAGGAATCAAGTCTTGATGCAGCTTGTTCATTTGAAGGGATGGAGACAAGCTTTTATCTTCAGGAACTTCACCGCCACTTGCCAAGAGCACAAGCTTGCGTAACAACACCCACTGGCGACGAACACCATGAAAGGTGCCTGGCCCAAGAGAAAGGATTCCGTTTTGTCCTTGATTATGGTACTCCACCAATGAAGCATTCAACCGAGTTGCACATCCTAAAATCACATCGATCACATCCTCTGGGGTTGATGAAAGTTGAGTAGCGGAATGAAGTACAAAAAGAAGCCCTTGTAACAAAACCTCATATAGGTTATGACGATCTCTCTGAAGCTGGCGCACGAGAAATCGGCAAAGCATTCCCTGGCGTTGACGAACCAATGTAACTGCATCTTCAAGTTGTTTATCTTCTTCATCAATGCTGATGTCACAGGACATTCCATCACTGTTTGCAAAGCTATCTTCATCCTTCTTCCAGCCTTCGCCACCACTTGCTCCAAGAGTGTCCCATTCTGCTGCGCACGTTAGTATGTTCAAGACGGCTTTATCTCGATCTTCTTCTAGCCGGGAGAGCAAGTCTGATCCAAGGAGATCCCTGGGAGCCGCCTTATTGGAATTTGCAAGAGACTCATCTTCTAATCTATTTACCAAATTGGTATACTCTTTGGAGGATATCATAAAAAACGGATTAACATGGCACTCAGCAGCGAGAAGTAGAGCATCAATGGCTGATTGCTGACTTTCAGTACTATCATCCTGGCGGCTGTGTAGCTCCGAGGCAAATCGGATGAAGTCAGAAGCCCGTTGCTCACGCTCTGAGGCATCCACTAGTTGGCAGTACTCACTCTTAATATCCCATTCATGCTCATCACTTTTGACGTCAAAGAGCAGCTTCTTTCCTGATTTTCCTTCCAACTTGGCCAAAATATCTAGAAAGGCCTTGTCGTCAGTCAAATTTCCCTCACTTTCATCGCTTAGGCTTAATAAGGCCAATCCTTTCAGCTCTAGTGGAGCAAAAAGTAAGCTCGCATCTTCATTTTGCTGGACTTCCACCTTCGAAACAGCTTCGGGTACTGAAACTGTACCAAAATTTCATTGAAATCCAAATTGACAAACGTCAGTTAGACTTGAATAGAACAAGGAAAAACAATCCAAAAAACCACGAATTCACCACCAGAATAGCAAGATAGTCATGTTCTGTCATCAAAATAATACCAAATTTTGGATACAGAATCATACAGCATGAAAACAAGCACAGCATAGAGTATGTTTTCAAAATGAAGTCGGACGTACCACCGGGTTCTTCAGCAGTCCTTCCGAAGGTTATCACAGTCATACTATCCGCAGGACTTCCTTCAACAGAATTACCCTTATCTTTAATACATTTTAGATTGTCAATGCCGGGTGGTAGTGCTACGTGTGGAGCCAATATTGACAAGAGCACACTGCACGCGCAATACAACACAAAACCAATAGATAGAACATCAAACGCTTAGGAAGTATTTAAATAATAAGACAAATAAAAGCAATGTCTGATGATAGAAGCAAATAAAACAAATCCTGCCTAAAGCATGCTATGTTGCGAACTTGCTTATATGCTCTCGTTGAGGTATAAATGACAATTATTGAGGTAGACACATTACTGCATGAGTTCAGAAGCAGATAAATAGACCGAAAGAACCAACCAGAGACGACATTAATAAGTCTCAAATTTAGGTAGATTGAATATTCAAACAAGCCAGTATAAAAAATAAGCAGGAAAAAATCGATAACTGAAGAGAATTTAAGTATTTGTCACGATGAAGCAAAGCTCATGACGTGTAGCACTTGCACCGATTAAGGATATTAGGATGTTCCACAATGTTTGTCAAATAATTCCTTCATATTGAGAATTCTAGAGTATACTGTGGGACAACCTGATATCCCTAAACAGCGTGTGTATTACTCCTTTTATATACTACAAGAGAAACTGCTCACGACCTAATGTCGTTGAACACAATCTATAGCTTAACCCTCTTCTAAACCTTCTACTCTTCGCAACATTGATTTCAGAATTATGTAGACTGGGATAGAAAAAATTATGCAGAAAACAATGCTGAAACAACACACCTGGGCGCAACAAGACCCCGCCTCCACTCAGCTTCCATTGCAGGCAAGATGGATGGTTTCTGCAAAGCAGTATGCAGCAACTCGAGGGCCAAAGCACAAGTCTTTTCATGTTTTTCCAAGACTACAGCTGATACATCCCCAAAAGCAATGGTGCTTTTTACTGGTATGATAGCCGGTATCAAATAAGGCTCCAGCATCTCTATCAAAAATAAAAGCTTGTGCTTCACAGTCTACAAAATACACCAATAGGTCTAATACCATTAACAGAAGGGGAGGTAAATATTCACCACATTATAAACTAAACAGCGATACATAAAAGTTTTTGGAGTTTTATACAAAGAGATGAGATTGCAATTTTATAATAACAATCAAAAACTAGGCGACAGCACTCAGTAGCAACATACCTTGTACTTACTAAGAATATCATCCACATGTCCAGAAAGAGCTAGCATTATATACAACAGAACTGCACGGGCTTGTGCAGGAGCCTCTTGACCTGCCTGTAAAATTCTGTATCAGAGGACTTCAAATCTAAAGTCAAATCGAAATATTTCATTTAATGCATCACGAACTAAAAACACAACGTAATGAAACAGGAGAACTCAAAAAGGAGAATGGTGCCACTGGAGAGGTGAAAGAGTAGGAACTTCCAGATTGAAGTCAAATCAGACATAAAACTACAGCTGAAGAAGGATTCTTGAAGCAAACGAGAGCGAAACCTGAATGATGCCTAGTAAGTCCTCCAAGAGCTCAATTGCCAAATCAACCTGGACTCCATTAAAAGATCAAGATGACAATGAAGTTAAGATTACCACGTGAAAATTATGACTTAACTGAGCAGCGAGAAAGAACTCAAAAGAAACTTAAGCAAGTAGCCAAAACTGTTTTTAGAATGAGATCTGCAAGTGAATCTTGAGATATCAAAACGATCATTCAGAAATGTACAGTAGCATTTAAACAGAATGCAATGAAAACTATATACCCAAAAATTAGACCATTTCACACCTTGGCGATAATCACAGTTAGCCACGGCGCAAGTGGGCCTACACATAGATCAATCAGCACACAGGCTGATTTCTCCTGCAACAAAGAAATCAAAGTCTCCCCATTCAGAATGAAGTAATGAAATTGAAAAATCTGTTATGGACCTCCAGTAAGCACAAGGAAAACCACATAATAGGAAAAGGGTCATACATGAGCTGGAGAATAAGCAGAAAGGTATCCAGCGCAGGCATCAAGAAGCGGGCGATACGAGGGCGCGGTCACTAGCGCCACCACCTACATCCATTAGAAATCAGCCAATTTAGAAATATATTAAAAATACCAATTTGCAGATTGGATAACTGATGTTAAGTACCACACTTTTCATCAAGGTAGTCATAAATCACTCAAAATTGTGAACAATCACAGAAACTCCAACAAATTACAGATATCGAAAGACCCATATACAACAACTCATTCATAAAGCTCAACCCACGAAGCTGACCAACCAAGATAATCCCCATCCAAACCTGATTCAAAGCCCGCTGCACAAGCGGAGCTTGCCATTGCCAAAATGTTTCATCCACGATGTCTGCATTAGCTGCAGTGCTGGATGGGGGACGAAGAGCTGCACAAATGAGTAACCAATTCACTTTAGATTTAACGTGAACATGGACTGATATTTTAATCAACAGCCTACATAACACATCGTCAGACTGCTCGGTATCCAAATATTACCAGGAAGAAGTGATCGTAGTAGGGGAAGGACAGGTGATAGATCAGATTTCGCGTCCGCTAGCCGTCGAACCATTAGAGGCTGCAATCCAAAGACTCTAAAGTTAACACTTATCAAACCATTCCAGGATTTCTTCAAGAATAACTCTATATAACACAAAAAGAGAAGCTGGGCTTTGTAAAAAGCTACTACGAATGTACTTTTTCTATTCTAACTTAACCAAAAGTCAGCATCACGTGAGATAGATAAGCGAACCTGTGTTGCACATGCAAACAGCAAATGAAGCAACGCTTCCTCCACAACAGAGGTATCCAAGGTCCTAGCAGAGCTCAAATCTAGACTATCATCGTCTGGAACACAAAACTCCTCCCCAAATAATTTGGAATAGTCGGTTGGTCGCATGGGAGGAGTTTCATTTACTGTAGGGCTCTCTTCATTCCCCGGTCCTACCAAATCTGCAGTTGCTGGTAAAATTTCCGCGTTCAACAGACTTAATTTGCGTAAAAGTCTGGCCACCTGCATATGAAAGCTATGAATCATGATTCATGTGCATCTCTAAGGATTGTGTACAGTAATGTTACTTACAAAGAATACCACTTTCAAATTTTTGGAACTTGCATAAGCTGAAACGCATATTATTCGGAAAAAAAAAAAAAAAAAAAACACACACAAGAAAAAATGGACCTCTTAGACTATGAATCATCACAATGTGATGTACAATCAAATATGTCTACAATGTAGCTCATGCAGCTGATGAAAAAAATACCAAATCCGAAAACACCCAAAAGTCCACGTATAGAAGAGAAGACGACATGTAGAAAAGGCGATGCTGCACTTGAACAGCAGATTATCACCTTCTTACAGACATTGCTGAGGAAGACGTCCTTGTAAGCGAGTTTCAGCAGCAAAATGACTGAATTCGGCCGCAATGCTAAAGATTGGCTACTAGTTTGGGTAGACAGTCCTGGACTACGGATGCGTTTCGGTGGAGCCTGTCAAAAAGAATAAAATACCTGTAATTAAATCGAGGATTGAAAGATGGATGTAAGAAGCTGCATCTCCCATTTCAGAATGCAATCCGATCTCAACCCATAATCCTGGTATGTTGTAATCAAGGCAATATTGCCCAAACACTAAGTTGATATGAAAATCTCAATGCTACCTGAAAGTTTGATGAAACTGTAAAGACAGAAGCCAGGCTGTTTTTGCCCGTCTCCTCGTCTACTCCATTGATAGCTGATTTTTCATTGTCTCTACAAGATCACATTGTACTGCTCAGTGAGATACCGAATAGAATCCAACCCCAAGCAGCTATATTAAAAAGTATCATGGAACCTCAGCAACTAAGAATGATTCTCACACACACAAAAAAACAGGGAAAATAGTTAATGAAATGATAATGATAAGAAGTTAGAATAAGCAGCTCAAGTTACTGACCTAAACAATGCTAAAAACGGGTAAAATGGCCCAACCAACATCGCAAGAAAACGAATAGTTAAATCCATTGCTTCAGTTGAAACTGAAAGATCCCTCTGCCAAGATAAACCCGCATTGTCGTGAGATTCTCTCTCTCTCTCTCTTCCTCTCCCTCTCTCCTCCCTCCCTCAACCAAGGTCAACCGAAACAAAATTTAAACTTTGCATCAAATTTCGTACAGACTAAGAACTTGTTAAAAGGCCTCAGGGCTCAGAGTACCTCCAGTTGTTGTATAAAAGGAGACAACCGGACAGAAATATCTTGAAGTAGCTGCATTCCAAGTTAAGCGAATCAAGTAAGAGCAAACCCCTAAGTTTCAGCCGAAAGTTTCGTTTATCAACGCCATGACTGAGGTATAGACTACACAAGGCAAAACTTGCCATGTCAACAAATACATTGAGAAATAGCAACTGAACAAAATAAATGAAAGAAGAAATAAGAAATCGAACAAATCACCTGCAGCTGTATGTCATGAGGCTCCTTAATTCGAGCAATGATTTGGGGAAGAAAATGGTCCACAACAGGCTGTAACTCTGGTTCCAAGCCTGGAACTGATATACCCATAAGCTGCAAGACAATGATACTAGTATAAATACTTCAAAAATTACAGTATCAAAGTAAAGGAGGTATAGGATGAACATTTCTACGCCATTACATTCCACCGTAACACAAAAACTACCTTAAAGAATACGAATACAAGCTTCGCATTAGAACTTTAGTAGTTGGAAAACATAGTTTCAATGATAATAAAAATAAATAAAAATAAAAAAAAATAAAAAAACTAGTCTCCAATTTAAACAGGGAAATGGGGCAAACGTAACTTAACATCACCAATTGCGGAACTGATACCTAAATACACAGCAAAATCTGACTAGGAACTAACCTGAACATGAAAGATGGCGATTGGATTGCCCCGCAAACAGGCAATTCGCACATATCGACATGGCAGGTGACCTATGTTGTAACTGATGTCCCTTCGAGGTGCCTCACATCGGGGCCGGACTTTTAGAAACGTTTCTGGCTGCTCAATACAGAATCTACGGTATCAGATAAATAGAAACAGAAAGGCGGACTGCTTACAAAGATTAAGGCTTCATCTCCTGAAGCTGTCACCGTGGCTTGCGTACGAGAGATGTATTATTCAAACGAATTTTGGAACATGATTGGAAGAATATGTCCGTAAAAACAAACATTCATGTGGCATCCTACATACAGACGGTCTGAGCACATAGTTTGATCTATACGAGCCTGTAACTTCAGGTCTACTAGCTAACTGCACGTAAATAATCTTGTACCAGCACAAGAGCTATTACATGCTCTCAATAATGCTGAATTCGGTCACCGAGGCTCAGAAGTTACCTTATTACGAAGACTAATAGAAATTTCCCATTCCAGAACTGACTTGTTGTGAATCCGAATATGAGATAATAGGCAACTCTCCTGCCAAAGACACACCACTCCGTTAGCTTTGCATTAATGTGCTTCAAATGTGTAACTATTAATGAAAGACATAATTATTATCGTCATATATCCTAAACGTGTTGGCATTATGCTGCAACAAAACGTTCAGGATCAAAATGCAACTAGAAGATGCAATTCTAACCTTCACAATACTGAACTCTTTCACACACAATAACGCATTCTAAACGATAGGAAAGATAGGACACCGACAAGATTCAGTGCCGAAAGTCCTCATGCAGAATACTAAATCAGCAGCACACGGGAAATAGAAACGGCTACAAATGCCACAACGGCACAGTACATGCATAGTTAACTTTCAGAACCACCCTTTGCAAGCAAGTCTGTGGGATTAGCGTCATAAAATAGCTACTACTGCTTACATTTCTATCTATGACCCCTATGCAAAGTCATATGTCTCCACCAAGCAACTCAGTAGCTGAGTCTCAATTCTAAATAGCATTTTTTCTGACAGAAGAGAATCCAAAAGTTCCTGCACTCCGTCTATTCCCCAAAGATATTTCGACGCAAAACCGGGACGTATATGCGAACGAAACTGTAACATGAAACGTTTAATTTAAAGTTGATATACATTTTCAGGTACGCCAAAAGAGGATACATTAATGAATTCCAAAAATGGCAGTCATAGGAATACCACTTACAGAATCAGAAGTGCCAATCCCACCACCCCAATTCATCCTAATCACTTGCAAGAAGAAATTCAGAACCCCGCCCAGATGAAGAAGATCGACTCACCTCCAACTCAAGAAGAATCCACTCTTTAGCATTAGTGCCAGTGGACCAATGCGTGCGGAGGTCGGAATCAAGTATCTGAGAAGCACGTTGCGCCTGGGACTCTTTCGAAGCCGCACGAACTTTGTACCCCAGCGATTTCACCCTCCCTTCTGCCTCAACCTCAGAGTTCATACCTTGCCTCTCCATCGCTCCACTACTCAACGTCGCACTAATCAACACCACTACTACCTTAAACACTCACCTAAAATGCTCACAGAGCCAAAACCCTACTCATACTAGTCCCGCGCTTTCGATGTGTCGAAAACCCTATTACAGCTCGGCATCAATTTCCAGGGACATCCGACACACCTTGAGGAGGCACAACCTACAACCAAATTGCCCACAATCAGCAACAACACCTCCTCCTCCGACCCTGTCACGTAGACTTCCAATTCAAGTCGCGCCATCTCAACGGCATCGAAGGAAGCGGGAGTTCCCATCCGAAGCTCCTGCTGGCTGGTCCCCCTCGCGGGTGTGGGGGCACCACCCATGACCGTCGACATAGAAACCCCACGGTTTGTAACGCCAATACTCACTCCCAGGACACAAACCCCTAAATTAATAAATAACTAAACACAATCAGGAACGTGATAAGTTGAAATTCAATTTTTTTTCATTTTTAAAAAATTTATTATATTCCATATACACAAAAATCTTGGAAAATATATATATATATATATATATATATATATATGTATGTATATAGTATTGATAAAACTTTTTAAAAAATCACAAAATCTCTAAATAATTGTGATACTTAAATAAAATAATAAAAAAAAATATAATTCTCCTCTTGTTAATTAATATCATCCATTGTAAGAAAATTATTAATTATTAGAGGTTATTACTCATCAAAGGTGGTGTATTGAAAGTAGGACGGAAATTAACCTTCCTAAGGCCTTGTAATCTAGGTTGCATGATTTTGTCTTAGCAAGCACATGGCCTTGCCTTGCCCAATCACGTATAAGTACTTATTTTTGCTAATTAATAAAATTCAATAAAAATCACTTAATTATTAGAAATAAGAGGTTATTAATTATACAACATAGAACAGAGTTAGTTTCTAAAATTTTGATTAATTATTGGAAGTTATTAGTTTTTGGAGATTCATTACTAGAAAGAGTATTGAAAAGAGATAATAGATCTTTTTAAAATAATAGTAAAAATAATAGAAATAATAATAATAATAAATATTTATTACTCCATTGATTATTAAAATCTATATAATATATTTGAAGTAAAAAATAGTATATATTTCTATATTAAAAATATATTTATTAATAAAAAATATATAAATATATAATTAGATTTTTTAAAAAATGGTTAAAAGTATTTGTTTAAAATCTATCTTTTCTAAAGTCTATCTTATCTAAGATATGATCTTAAGCACTTGTGTCAAATGTATTATAAACTTAGATAAAATAATGCATATCAAAATATCATATCAAGAATGTCTTATATAACAAGTAGTCATATGCAAAACCAAGACAATCAAATATAAATTGATCCAATTTGATTTAAATTTCTAATTTAAAAAAATAAAAAAAATAAAAAATAAAAAATTTTATATATGAATTGATGTATATTGTAACATATTATATAATATTATATATTATCTATATATGTGAGTATTATTATAATAGATCTTTCTATTTAAAAAAAGATAAAATTTGGTTATAATTAATTTTAATTATAAGCATCAAGAACAAGCATATTTATTATTTTTTTTGACAATTTAATTTGATATTATAATAATATGATAATGATATTATTGTGTATATGTAGAGGTGCATTACATAAGGGGGTGTCCACCTAGAGGTTCCTTTAATTTTTTATAAAAAATATATTTCTTTCTATTTCTTGATTTGGTACTATTTTTTATATTATTCCTACATTTTAAAATATAGTGTAAGATTTTTTATACAAAACACTTAAAAATACTAGAGCACTATTATATGGCGTGATTTTTAATTTGAGAATATATTGGATACCTAGTTGTAGAGAATTTATTTATAATTTATTAGCAAGACTCTAATAAGTGATTTTTCCTTAAAAAGAAGAACAATTAAATATAAAAATATTCAAAAAAATATTATACTATTACAAATCTCTTATATTTATGTAGATTTATACATAAGATTTTTCTATGGCATGTAAAAAATCTTTAACACCCTTTTTTATATAAAATCAAAATTAAATAATTATTAATAAATTAGATTTTTAATAATTTCAAAGAAAATCTATAATCTCCTTTTACAAATTCATCTTTATATCAAAGATATTATCATAGCTCCATATATTCATCTTTTTACCTCAAAAAAGTCTTGGCTTCCAAAAATCCCTTTAATTTGCACAAAATGCTCAAATTATAACAAAATCCTTCAATACTCTATTCACCTACAAAGAATTGATTTCTTCTTGAATTTTTTAGATCCAATAACTCATGATCCAATCGTTCAAATTTTTCCAAAGTGTAGATTATATTTTTAAGCTTCACCACAAGAAAATTCAAGCTTAAATTTGCTTTTGATCATTTGAAATTTCAAAAATCCTAGTATGTGCTTAAAATCCTAGTTTATAGACATCTTAGCATTATTTTCTTTATATCTCAAAAATCCAAAATTTAAATTCTACAAAACTTTTATTTGTAGCTTTATAATATGAAAATACACACTCTTAAAATTTTTGAGCCAAAACCTTGTCAAATTGCTTAAGATATAGTTCAAAACTCAACCACTAATTAAGTAGGTTATTTATTGCCCTTAGATTGTAAGTACTTACTTCAACTACCAATATTTCTTTTATTCTAGCTTAGAATTTATTAAGGCATGTATATAAAATATAGTTAAGAAAGTGTTCTTTTTAATTCTAATCGTCAATCCTTTATTACTTTTTGTATGCATGAATTATACCTCAAAGAATGACAATAGATACAAATTCAACATCTTAACTTTGAATGTCTATATCTCCTTCATAAAAATTCCAAATCAATCAAATATTGCACCAAAACTATAGCCAAAAACCTAAACTTACTGATCTTAATATCTAATGTTTAAATATCCTAAAAAAACCCTAATTCCTAATAAGGCCTTAGGTAGCCTCCTTAAAGTCCAATGAACATGATTTTTGGCCAATAAGAATAGAGATTTCTATCATCCATCTCCATTCATCCACATAGATGGCCTAATTATTTTTTTTGATGCTAAAAATTTATTTCTAATCTTTTCTAAAAAGATTTAAATAATATGTATTTTAAATACTAAATAAAAGAAATAAACAAGATTTCAAGAATCACCAATGTCTAACAAAGGTAATTCAAAATATGTAAAATTTATTATTAATATTAAATCAATCTCAAAAGTCACTATTAAAAAAGAAAATAAAATTATACAAACATCTATAATAGTTCTTTTAAACAAATTCCTTTTAAAATAATAATCTAACCATATTTTGTAACCAACTAAAATCCAATAATATGGCTCTTATTTAGTTGTGTAATAAATTATACATTAAATAAACATGTACATTATTTTCACATAATAGCCAAATCACAACATGATAGTATCAATATATTTTATTGATTAAAACTTGGTTAATCAATTAAATAATTTATCTTTAAATATAATTTTTTTTTACTTATTGAAGTTATTAATTAATAATATTTAATACTAAAAAGTAATTTTTTAAAAATACAATCTTTAAAAATAATTTTAAAAAATCAAGCATTATACTTTATTTTAATGTCATCTGATTTTTTTTCAAATTCTAAATTTTTTTGACTTTTATAATTTAAATTACATGATCTAATAATAGATTGATTAAACAAATAAAAAAATATTAATTAAAGATAAAGAATATAAATATATATATATATATATATATATCTTATATATTTAGTGTTACGGATATAAAATTTATTTTAATAATTATCTAGATAATATAGATAGGTAGAAGTATGTAAAAATAGATTAATTTCATAATATCTTATAGAAAAGCTTCCTAGAAGCTTCATAAATATAATTTCATCTTTACTCATGTCTATAAGTGATTGCTAGGTTAGAAACTTGGCTAATAAGTTAGCCAAGTATTATACATGTTGACAGCTTGTGGAACAAGTTAATTACATGGCGTCTATATAGAAAACTTATCTTATAAATTTGGCACATTTCTTACAAATTAGACATGTGTTAGAGATTTTATAATATGTATATAGACAACGTGTCCAATTTATTTCTAACACATTGTCATATTATAATTATTCACATTATATAAAAATTAAGTTAAATATATAATATGTTTATAAGTCTAGATGTATGTTAGAATAATTAGTAGATTAAATAAAAGAAAGTTGGTATAAAAAACTTTCTATAGATTTTTTTAACTCAGTTTGATTATGGTGTTTAAATTATATAGGACCTAAATATTTAGTATGAAGCCTTGACAGGAGATTGGGAGCCAAAGATAAAGACTTAAACTACTAAGAGGCTTATTTGGAAGAATGAAAATAAAGTATAGATGAATGAAGGCATGAGGTGAAGCTCTTCATTCCTATTGGTCAATAATCATACACAATAGACTTTGAGGAGGCTGTCTGCAAGGAAAACAAGGATTTTGGTGACTTAAAAGAAGGCATTTGAAAATCAAAGACTATAATTAAGAATATTATTTTTTGTACTATAATTTTGGTATAAGAATTAAAAAATTTGGAATTTTTATGAAGGAGGAGTAGATACTTGAAGTTAAGGTATATAAATCATACCTACTACCACTCTTTTGAGAATACAAGGAGTTGTACAAGAGCTTTTAGAAATCAAAAGGTGTGCCTAGAGAAGTGATTTTAAGATCTATATTTGATGTAGAAGAATTATTATATTTGGAATTTTAAAAAAAAAAATATTAAAAGTCAAAGATAGCAAATTGAATTCCAAGATAATAAGTAGATTATTTTGTTGATAGTGATGGTTTTTGCCATATCTTGAGCTTCCGGTGTCGTATTACATATTGTTTAGTTTGGAAATGCACCAAACACTTGGCTGTAGAATGTAAGGTTGTGTTTATAAAAATATAAGAAATTCTAATATGTTTCATTCCATATAAGAAGAATACAATCCAAATTTCAATACAAAAGTGTTTAAATCCAATATAAAGTGCTCAAAAATACTCTACTTAGTAATCTCAACTGCACATAATTCTAATTGCTTTGTTACCTTTACAATAAGGCAACTTAGATTTTCTTCACAAGTCTTAATCCTAGTAAATGAGCTTCAGCAAGCTATAACTCCTAATCTGACCATCCACTTGATACATAATTTTTTATACAAATATCACTATAAGTCATCTATATGTTCAAAAAATTTCAGCCTAATCCAACTTACAAATTATAAGATAATGCCAAAATTTTGTACTAGTGTGTTGTTTTTTTTTGTCTCACTTACTCTACCAATATTGCTTAGAATAAACCTGTAAAGGAGGATTCAAACACAGGGAGAGACTATCCGCATTGAGTTAAATTGTTAGGATCACACAACTAACCACCTTCTGAACATTAGAGTCCAGTGCACACGTACATGCTTTTAAAATAATATCGTCCACTCTATTAGTTCTGCTATTCTGCAATTGAAGATAAACTTCATGACACAATCTTCCACCAATTCTTCTATTGTAATCTGTTGTCTTCTTCCGAGTTACAAAAGAAAAGAGAGAGGTAGGACCAAGCTTATCTTGGCTCAAGACTATCACAGTCTGTCCCCAACTCTTCCATACCGAATCAATTTATACTTACCCCATCTATGTTAACTACTACACAACCGATGATAACTACTTTTTCTAACTTCCTTATCTATTCTGCCTTCTAAATTGGCCATTCATCGGCTTCCTGCCTATTCTTAACCCTAAAAACCATGTATTGTAAATCCTAAAATTCCTACCCATTCTACATAGCCCCACTCCTAATTGTGCAGCATCCTCGCAAACACAAAATTGGTAAAAAAAACTTTTGTTATGAAGTTGGCTCTTGGAAGTGAGATGCTCCTGGATTCTTCGTAGGAGGTTTCTCTGCGTCTGGCTCTAATGGTACGTCCTGACCCTCTTCCGATAAATCCACATGGTTACTCTTCAACTGTGTTGATAAATCTTCATTATCCGCTCCCAATTCTCAAACTTGAGTCTCCAATTGTAAAATCTTGGCATCTTTTGCCTCTAATTGGTGCTCTTGTTGCTTCATCTTCTCGTCCAGCTCACTAATATTCAAAACTGGTGGAACAAATACCTGTAGCCAAATGACATTAGCCAAATCGCCCTCCGATTTTCCTACTTCACCCTTCAATGCACCAATTTCTATCTACAGCTTATCCATTTTAATTCTGTATTGGTCTCCCAATTCTACATTTTCATATTCTAATTTCACTGCTTTTTCACGTTCTGCTTGTAATTGACACTTCAACGCTTCTCATTCCAAATCCCATATCTTGCGATTCTCTATTAATTCGTATTTTTGGCCGTTCATGATTCTTTGAGTGCGATCTTTATTATTTGCCCAATTTTTCTTTTCCTCCGCTATCTTCTGCTCCAATGCCAATTTGGATTCTGTCTTTGCCCTAATAAGGTGACTTTGTTCCACAATTCAGCAGCTTTTCTTCATTATTTTCTTCCTGCTCAACTCCAATTGTTGTCTTAGATTTCCTTCTAACTGACTCACGGTAAGCTGCAATTGAGAAATTTGACCCAATATTACTTCTGTGAGGTTCCCTCCTTCCAGTATTCCGGTGTTCAAAATTGAAGCCTCAGCCACCTTCTCAATCACTGTACAAATTAAAGCCCGCCCTAATGTAGTCTCCAAGATAGCCTCCTATTCCCGCTGTCGTGTTGAGAGTCTTAGCTTTAAGAAATACTAGGTCTTTTGTGCCTCTAGTTTCTTAAGTGCAAGATGAGATTCATAAGATTCAAAAAATTGAAGAATTTTCATAAAAACATACTTTATTAATCCTAATATATTCTGCCTTTAGAAACCTACCCTCAAATTTGCTCATAAATCCTATATCATATCAATTGAAGCAAAATTTGGACACAAAGTACTTAAGGAAGTAAGAAAGCAAACCCCATAATCCTTTTGTTATAGCTCATGTAGTTAGAGAGAACCATGTTATCAAAGAAATCCCTCTATGCTGCCTTTGATTCTGGACCCCCTTTGCTTCACACCTTCATTGCTCCTTATTAAAAAAAATCCAAGTATTGAAATTTGGTAGGCTTGTTTTTTGCTTTATGTTGTAAACATCCTCCTATTTTTTCTCCAAAATTCCTCTTTGAACTAGAGTTATAGACTCTACCCTTCTCCTTTAATTCTGTCTTTTAACAACTCTAGATCCAACTACAAATTTCTTCATAATTCTTTAAAAATAATTTCAATAGCAATCAATTTTTTACACAATTTAAGAGACTCATATATCTACAAATCCTAATAAATTTTACTCAAAATGCTACTCTGATCACAAAGATATGCTCTCCCAAACTTCACTGACTTGGAGATAGATCCCTATCACTTTGAAAGAGCATAACATTTTATTCATAAGACAAATGAGTATCAAACTTACTTTCATCTCTTCCTTAACTTGCTTAGATCATGTCTATCAAATTTCAAACTCAAATTCGTTCTCTAACTCCATTCATATCTAAAAAAACCCACACAGACACTCTCCCATACAAACCTCAATTCTGCCTTCATTCTATTTCTCTTTTCACCTATACCTGGTTACAATTTCACTCATAACTCTTTGCTCAGAGATCATATTGACTTAAGATTTTGATACAAAGTAATAAACTCTATAAAGAACAAAAATCCAACAAATTTCGCCTCTAGAGTCCAAGTGGTTCCCAAGAGCCAAGGCCCAAAATTTAGTAACCCTCACTGCCTTAGTCTTAAACACTTGCAACTTTGACAACTCATATCTCCCTTGATATTTAATTAAAAGACATAAAAATTATTTCTATATGTTTCTTATCTTATCTACTACAAATCCACAAAAAATTTTACTTAAAATCCTCTCCAAGCTTCTTCTACACACAAAAATATATACTGCCTATCCAAAAAAATCCTATGCCTCCAAAAGAACCCTCTTCCTTCTTCTTCACGACTTTTTCTTGTCATCCCCGCCTAGTCTTCCTTCTTCTCTTAGTCAAAGAGACACCTCAGCCATGTCTTTTTACCTCTTTAATCTTTTTTTTTGGATTAATTGGAAGAAATCTCATTTTTTGAGATAAATTTCTATTCTATCTTCTTACTACCATTTTTCTACCAACTTCTCTTTTAATTTCAGCCCACAACATTTAAGTTTAGATCTAAGATTTAAGAGAATAAAGGTAAAGTAGATCTAAGATAAAATAGAAGAAAATCTAATAAGTAGGAAGAAACAATTAAGATTAGATTAGAGATAAAAAAGAAAGAACTACATCCTACACTGCCAAGTCAAAGAAGCTTGTGTGGTTAAGTTCTTAGCTACTTTGGAGTTGACGTGGATTTGAATCCACTTGACTTCACTACAAAAATCCTTAGCTTCATGACTTGGTACTGCTAGTGGAAATTTCAGCAGGAAATTAGTAGTTTGGCCTACCTATCATCCCTGAGCTTGTAATAAATATTATAACCTCCAAGATAATGTGGTTATAACCACAACCCCTTCTCTTTTTCATCCTCTCTTCTTTTAATCTTAATCTTTTTTATTTTAACACATTCTTTTATATCTTTCGTACTATATTTTAATTTACAACGTGACACCGTGATCTACTTGATTCCCCAATTTTGTGCACCACTATCCCTAGACTAACTGATAAACTCCGCATACCCTGTTGAGACATTGGAAAAGGTACACTTTTTTCCACTTCTGGTTGACTTAATGTATGTGCAATAATGAAGTACACATAGTTAGAACATAGCAAAGATGCAAATTTATCCGTTTTTCGCTTGGCTCCCATTTCTGCATAGATACGGATTGCTACAAAGGCTGCCCAATTAAACACCATGCCTTCAAGTGTTCCAATCGCAACAAACAATAAGCGCTTAGACATGTATGTGATATGCCAGTTTAAATCTAGCCGCTTCTAAACGAACCGCATTCACTCCGCAAGCTCTTGAATAAATGCCTCTGCCACTTTTCAGTTTTGATTCTTCTCAAAGGATGCCATGTCTACTTTGAAGTAACTTTTCAATCTAAAGTCATTGGACACTTCAACGCCTATCGCAAGCTCATCTATTGGTAAATATAATACCTTCTGTAAAATATTCACATTGATCCCAATTATTCTCCCCTTTACTACACTCGAACCATCGTTTGGATTGTAATTTTTTATATACTTTGCCACTAGTTCCACATCAATTGGTGGCAAGTTATTTGATCCTCGCAAAAATACATACATCTATGCATTTCTAAAATCTCTCTACCTTTGTAGAGACTAACAGATTTCCAACTTCATTGGCTCCATATTGGTGATCACCACTAGAGATGGCGATTGCAAGTTGTTCTTACTTCTCACATTTCAGACATTCTTCTCTCTGTCCGTAGCTCCCTTTGACCTTTCCATTGACATTGTATAACGTTGATTACATACTCCTTGCTTGTACTAATTATTACTCTCTGAGTGCAGAAAATACTACTTTTCAATAAGCATACACTCAGACAATTAAGCTCAAAACAGAATACTAACCAAAACTTCCACTAAGTGCTCCACTCCTAACCTTTTACTTGGGGTCTGAATCAACAATCTTTAATCTAATGTACGAGATCATCACTTCCGATTTGCCTCACTAATCCATATTAGGACCCAAAACTGACCATCAGTCGTCTTTTCTAACCATCTTGCACCTTCAATAAAGGTAAGCTATCATGAACAGGTATACCCTCTGCCCTTTCCAATTTTAAAAATCTATTTCAGGTTTACGTAAAATAAAAACCTAAATGGTTGCCGTTAACTTGGATGATAAATTGAATATCCATAAAATCTTTCAATTGAACTGAACCATTAGAAAAGACTTCAATTACTCAATAAGGTCCATACCAACAAACTTGGAATTTCTCCAGAAAATTATGAAAGCAGCTATCACAAAGAAGCACTAGATCATTGGACATAAAAGATTTAGGATATAATTTATTATCATAATAACTCTTACGGCGACACTATATAGCTTCCATAGTTAAAAGAGCTATAGCCCTAGCTTCATCTAATTTTTTCAATTGTGCTAATTGATGTTGGAAGGATTTTTTATCACCAAGACGTTCATCCAATGCAATTCGTAAACTCGGAACTTCCAATTCAATTGATAATATTGTCTCTTGCTTGTACATCAATTGGAATGATTTGGAAGTGGTAGTCACTTTATATGCAGTATGATATGCCTACAAGGCTGCAGAATTTTTTGTATCCTAGTCCGTTTTCACACGAGACACTATTTTAATTAAAATTTTGCACACAATATTGTTGGTCCTTTCAGTCTGCCCATTGGCCCAAGGGTGATATGGAGTTGTCTTTCGATGCTTGATTACGTATTTATCTGCCAAAGCCGCAATTATAGAATTAATAAAATGGATTTCGTGATCACTAACTAATTCTTTGGGATACCCAAATCGAGTGATAATATTCTCATATAGAAATGTGGCTACAATATTGGCATTATCAATTTCTATTGCCATCGCCTCCGCCCATTTTGTCACATAATCAATTGCTATCAAAATATATCTTTTGTGTCCATTTCGTGAGGCTGGTGCGATTAGTCCTACAAAATCAATATCCCATTTTTCAAACGGTGTTTGTGCTAAAATTGATACCAACAGTATGGCAGAAGTTCCAGTAGGTCTATTAATACAGTGACAAGGATCACAATGTCGGACGTATTGGTGTGCATCTAAGAACATTGTTGGCTACCAATATCTAGCCATTAAAGCTTTGCGGGCAGTGCTGTCATTGACAAAATGCCCTCCATAATTATCCAAATGACATCCTTCCAATACGATACGTACTTCACTTTAAAAAATATAGCGGCATAGAATTCCATCTCTCCCTTGCTTATACAAGGCGTCTCCAATCATCATATATAGCGCACTTTTCAAAATCAAGCGTTTCTTAAGTTTCTCACTATATGTAGGTGGAAATGTCAGATACTGGATCAATTCACTATATTCTGGAGTGATCATGTCGACGACAAATAATTTCGCATCAAGAAATGCATCATTGATAGGTCCATTACTGAATATATTGGACAAACAAGATAAATGATCTGTATTGGCATGTTTCTTTCCTATTTGAACATTAATAATAAAATTAAATTCTGGAAGGAGTAACATCCATCGAGCAATGCGTCCACTCAATTGAGATTTATTAATCATATACCTAAGAATATCATAATCAACATGAAACACAAATGGGTAACCAAGCAAATAATATCAAAATTTCTAGACAAAATTATTCATGCTCAAGGCTTTCCATTTAGTCGTAGTGTAATTTCATTCCGTAATAACAAATTGTTGACTAGCATAATAGATGGGATGATCCAAACTCTTTTCATCTTTCTGGTTTAACACAGATCCAATAGCAATATTCGAGGCATCAACATAAACATGAAATGGTTTAGTCCAACAAAGTGCAACAAGTACTCGTGCTGACATCAATTTTTGTTTTAACTCCTCTAACGTAATTATACATTCCTCAATTCAAATTGGACTAGATCCATCTGATGGCGGTTTCTTTAAGAGATTCGTTAGCGATTGACATATTTCTACGAATAAATGAATGAATTGCCTATAATAGTTGACATGGCCTATGAAACCACGAACACTAATTATTGTTTCTGGCTTTGGTAAAGCCAATATACGAGTAATTTTATCTGGATCAGTAGCAATATCAGCCGCGGAAACAATGTATTCCAAAAGCTTTCCCAATGGTATGCCAAATTGATACTTCTCAGAATTCAAAGATATCCCATATTTATCACATTGGTCCAAACAGTTACCAAGATATTCCAAATGATTTAGTGTCATACTGAATGTGCAAAAATCATCTAAAAATGTCTCCATCGACAATCATAAATAGTCCTGAAATGCTTGTATCATTATCCTTTGAAATGTGGCCGAGGCATTACATAACCTAAATGGCATCACTTTATAAGCAAATGTATTCTAATCTGTAGCAAAAGTAGCAAAAGTAGTCTTTAACTGGTCCTCTTCTACAATTTTTATTTGATTATAATCCAAAAATCCGTCCAAAAAAGAATAACATTCATGCCTAGCTACTATGTCCAATATACTATCTGTAAAAGGTAAAAGAAAATAATCCTTTTTGGTAGCCACGTTTAATTTACGGAAGTCTTGACAGATACGAACTTTTCCATTTTTCTATAGTATTATCACAATTAGTGAAACCCATTCATTATACGGGACTGGATATATGTAGTCCACGTCTAAAAGTTTATCTACTTCCTTTTTGATCATGAGAGAATATTTTGAATTAAGAGGGTATTGTCTTTGACGAATTGGTGTAGCATCTTCCTCTAAGGTAATTCGATGCTCACAAACTTTGGCAGGAATACCTTTTAAATCCGCATACGACCAAGCAAAAGTAATTTTATAACTTAGAAAGAATTCTTTCCAATTTCTCAATTCTATATCCATAATACCATTGTATATTTTGATAATCTGGGGTGTTTCATTGGAGCCCAAGTTAATGGATTGACACACAAGTTCTTCATTGATCCCCAGTTTAATTTGCCCCTCCTGCTCTGAATCTTTTATATGGTCCGACAAATCAGACTTATCCAATTGGTTCCAATGTACCGACTTCATTTACCGCGCGATTATTCATCTAATTCGCGATGATATCATCAGAATTCGCTGCATCCTCTTGATACAAAAAATATTTCCCTCGTCCTCCATACTAATATAACATGCCTTGCTTCCGCATGTGAATTGGATCCTTATCAACTTGCATCGTATTATTAACTTTGTCATATTTTGCCTCAGATTGGCCCTCATCATCAAATGTTGCTTCTGTGCCCATAATTTGAGATTCCCCATGATATTGAAGTGGGTACTTTTGTAAAACAATCTTGTCACTATCCTCTCCAATAATTAACATACCACAGTCCAAATCATTCCTTACTTTGGCTTGATATAGCCATGGCCGACCCAATAAGATTGGATATGATAAAGTGGAATTCTATAATAAAAAATAATATAATCAATTTCATACGTAATTCTCACAATTATGATATTAATACTGCGTAAGATATCTATTGGTTTTATCCTACTATGATCTGCTATTCTCAATATCAATGTTATGGATAATAATTGTTTTAAATCCAACTCTTCTATTGTATCGGCGTTCATTAAGTTCACACTAGAGCCACCATCCACTTGAACTTCAGGAATGAGAACACCATCAATTGATACATCGAGAAGCTGGCGACTCTGGACGTGATTCAAAATCTTAACTCTATGAATCTCTTATTATAAAATTCTATATCGTATTTATCAGACAATCTCTGCTCCAAATAAACCTATTTCCTATCCCAACTCGATTAACATCCCACTGCTGGTTGAATCATGGTCCGATTTCCAAACTATTGTCGCTTTTTATTAAATTGCAAAGAATTGCGGTTATATACTTACTCCATGAAACGCATCGCATTACCAATCGTGTGGTTTAGGGTTTAGGGTTTAGGATTCACTCCATTACCAAATGGCCTTGTCCCTTACAATTACTATAGCAAATATTGGGGCACATATTAATCGATTTATACTTCTTTTTTTTATCCTTTGCCAAATTAATAGCCAACTCGTCCATCTTCTTTGTCAAAATTAACAACAAAGTCTCATTTGGATCCTTTGATACTAGTTCATTAGATAACTCTTTTATAGATATTGGTTTTTGATATGGGGAGTATGAGAAATACAAAACTGCAGTTGTTGGTGGTACAACCTGCAATGGAACAACATTCACTATCCCTTGCAGATTAACACTAAGATTTGTGTCGTAATCAATTGTCCTTGGATAATTGTCCACTGTTTCATTCCAAGTTGATATTTGATATCCTCCTTGAGATGGAATCCACAGGAATTTTTGGATAAAAAATCGATCGCACCGATTCTTTCCATACCTACTGGTCAAGGAAAAACACAAAAACAGTTACCTCCCTTTACAAACATTCTGACTTGTTTTTAGAATGATAATCCAATATAAATACCATATTACAATTTGGTTATCAATATTTACGAAGGATATCTATTACTCATTCATTATTCTCTCAAACCCATTTCGTTTAAAACAGTTTCAAAAATATGACATTTTTCATTTGGAAGAAAATAATTCCATCGATTAGCAATTATACGTCCAAATTATTAAAGGTCAATAAATGATTCAGAATCCAAATATCTTAGTTTCCACTTACGTTACACATGTAAGGAATACATAAAATTTGATGGATTGCCTCGCAGACCCCTAAAGGTGGATAATGGATCTACGCTAGCTAAGTAATCACCCAATGAATTATTTGTATCACAAGAATTGTGTTTTGCTGACCCCCACCATTGAAGGTGACAATGTTCTACTCACTTCCTTATTAAAATAAACGCTACCTCCCCCAATTATCTTTTCCGGACTTCTAGGCCTCCGCAATTTGGTATTATTATCTGCAAATAATTTTATCGGTTGAAATTGAGGTCAAAACGATGGATTTTGAAATACACTGAATTGGTCCTTACTGGCAAGTAATACATTTCTTTCTGAAGAACTAGCCTTACTAGAATCGGCTATACCCACTATTAGAAAAGTATCCAATGGAATATCCAATTCTTCTATGCTCCATTCTCTTTCCGTTAATGGGCTCAAGAAATACACTAGACTATTCGTCGAATTATCCACGAGTGTTTTTGATAATTTCTTTAACGATATATATGACTGAAATATTAAAGATCTTTCATGTTCTTGATATGCTTGGATGTGCCAATAGACATACAACCATGGTTTAATCCAACTCTATTGATGCTTCCTTTTTAGCTTCCGTTCTTGCTCGTCCCACAATAAATTTTTTACTTGTGTTCTCTCTTGTCTTCCTTTTGACTGACGTATTTTTTTCAGAGCAATGTTCTCATTTTTATTAACCATAATCTTTCATCATCTATTATTGACATTACTTTCCATCACTAATTTAATTATACATTTGGCAGTTAATTCCTAACACTCAATACTATTGTCAGTCCCTGGCAGTGGTGCCAAAATATTCTTCGTCTTTGTCTCACTCACTCTACTAATACTACCTAGAGTAAACTTGTAAAAGAAAATTCGAATATAGAGAGAGACTATCCACATTGAGTTAAACTGCTAGGATCACACAACTAACCACCTTGTGAACATTAGAGTCCAATGTACACGTATACGCTTTTAAAATAATGCCATCCATTCTATTGGTTCTATTATTTCGCAACTAAAGAAAAACTTTGTAACACAATCCTCCACCAATTCTCCTATTGTAATTTGCTGTCTTCTTCCGAGCTCATAACAACAACTAGCAATGTTACACCGTTTCCATAGACTGCATACACCCGCTTCACTCCCCAATCACTGGAAATAATTCCTCACCAAGAACATCTTTTGAAACAAATCATTTCTCTAATATTCTCCTTCACTATTCAATTCTTACACTCAATATGACATTACATTCTCATTCACAATCAAACTACATTGACATATCTGGTCTTTAACCACCAATTTGCCACAACAAACTTGCGCATCAAACAATTATAATTTCTTATTCATCCACATATATAAAATTTTCTATTTTATTACTGTTTTTCACCGTTGACATGGTATAACCTATCGGAATAGAATCCGGATCCTCCACTATAACCTAACAAAAGAAAAGAAAGAGGTAGCATCAAGCTTACCCTAGCTCAGAACTATCACAGTCTAGTCCCGACTCCTCCGTATCGAATCAATTTATACTTATCCCATCTATGTTAACTACTATATTAACTGCTATGTTAACTGCTATACAACCGATGATAACTACTTTTTCTAACTTCTTCATCCATTCTGCCTTCTAAATTCACTATTCATCGGCTTCTTGCCTATTCTTAATCCTACAAACTATGTATCGTAAATCCTAAAATTCCTATTCATTCTACATGATGTCTCTCGGCCTCTTACTTAAAGTTTGATGTAGATATGCCAGCAACAACTTCTCCTTCTCCAACTATTAACTCTAGCTCAAATTTGGTATATAGCTTGGTCTTTGCATCTTTTAACATTGTGCCAATTTCTAATAGACAAATATTTTCTAGCTGCATTATTAGATTGTTACAAAATTTCTTGTATTCTTAGCTCATCCAATCAACCAAATATTATCAAATTTGCAACTATAGATATTACACCAATTGCACAAAGCAATCAAAAGTACTAGCCCTTACTTTATTACATAAAATCCAAATCATCAATTTAAACCTTGACTTTGAATAACCATTGCTCTGTTTTTACAAATCCTATGAAAACAAACTTTTTGCCTTTAGAATGAGCTCAAAACCCTCTTTCAAATCCTACTTGCCAATCTCCAAATGTCCTGAATCCCTATATATTGGATGTAATATCCCTATAAAAAAGATTTTTATATAAATTTGGAAGTTTTATTATTTTGATTTTTAGTTAAGTAATTAGTAGCAGTTAAAAGCTTAGTGCTTACTTGAGGCAAATTCTTTCTAACACGACATATTGATACTTCCACTGAGAGAGCCTTGAGGCATTAATTACTTAACAAGTGAAGATAGGAGATCAAATCCCAAGGATTGTATTACCTGGTGTAATGGGTGCCCAAGATTTATTTAGGATATCTTCTCAAATTATGAATGAGAGATAATTGGTATAAGGAGATGATAAGAGTACTACAAAGGCCTTATAAGTAGTAGCGGATAAGGCTAGGAGGTTTGATGGAAGAAATATCACTAAATTTTTGAAGATATACATATGTGAAATGAAAGTACATTAAATTTTAGAGGTGAAAATGATCACTACTTTTGATCTGGCAGTGGTATTAGAAATGAAAGAGAGGGTGCACGAATTGCATGAAGGGATTATAATGTAGAACAAGTTTGAGGAATTATTGAATGATGAATTTTTTAAAGAAGACTTAGAGAAGATGATCAAAAGATCATTTGAATAGATTGAACAAAGGCCAAAGAATCAAATGTCTCCAAATAAATTGGTTAAAGAATTTGAGAAGAAGTTTGGCTAGTTATTATTTTTAGAGATGCAATTATTAGATTCTAAAAAGGCTAAGTTATTCTTGTAAGCAATTAATGAAGGCTTAGAAGACAAATTACTCATCCACCTAGTTCACAAGACATTTGAAAGTGGATTTATAAACAATTGGAAGTTGGTAAAAGAGACTCTGGGACTTGTAGCCAAGTAACAAAAGATTAAGATTCATGGCTTGTCATCATGATTAGAGCTAGTGTCTACCTCTCAAATTCCAATGTTATTTTAAAAAATAATCAAATCTGTTCAAGATAATATTCTTGAAGAGTTAATCAAAAGCATATAATATTTAAAGGTAGAAATGACTGAAATGAAGAGATCTCAAATGGCAAGTTTATCCAAGACATCCAAAGGCTTGAAGAAATTTGTGGAGAGATGCATGTAGTATGATAGTCCAAACTACAAGTGAAATAAATATGATATTTATAAGATTGCAATAAAAGAAGATGTTGTATATTTTAAAGAAGGCAAGATAAGGCTAGCATGTATTAATGAACTTTTAAGAACCAACTTTGAAAAAGGTGGTATGAAGAAGCTGGTGGAAGAACAAACATGCAAGAGTGGTACTATGCATGAAAGGAAAGCAAAATCATACTCTATTACAATTGAGCAAAAAGCTGTTAAGGCTGTTTTTTCACCAGCTACAATAGTTATGATCAAGAGAGCTGAAGCTATCAAAAAAATGACTGGATGGGATGATCTAGTTGATATCATGAGCATCAAAGCATTTTTAGATGGAGACTAATAAAATAATAATTTACATGATGCAATAGTTGAAGAAAAGAGGAGTAGAGCTATTCATAAGAAAGATGTTGTTGAGCTTGCAAGCAAGAAGAGATTTCTAAAAAACTAGGAAGCTTTTCAAGGAACAAAACAAAAGAAGATGTCTTCTTTTATTTATCTTGGTGATACATCATTACCAAAAGAGTAGTGGGAGAAGGACAAAGAGAAGAAAAAAGATGACATAAGCAAGTCTAAAGATATGAATCCTACCTACAAGCTACAATCTAACATTTTAACATCTATAGATATAATGACAATTGAAGCTATTGTGATAGAAATATTAGATATTTGTATGATTAAGGATGAAAAAGAAGAGATAGAGCAAGTATTTCTACAATCTATACTATTAAAATTTAGAAGCATAGTTGATATCAAGGACATGGCTCAAATGAATCATGCCAAGGATATGAAAGGATATCAAACAGAGTGCATATTAATAGAATTTAATAATAAAAAGAAGATTGTATAAGAAACATGTGTTATCAATTTTTCAAAAGAGAATAGTGATGAAATGGGAGGTAGCTACTACTCAATCCTTTATTAGATTAGGATTACTACAGAAATACAAGTAAAATTGGGAGATTCTAAAGACTTAGTATTGGCCTTAATTGATCATAGATTTGAAATCAATATCATGTCTAAGTAGATATATGAAAAGAATAAGTGATCAATTGATATTAATCATGGTTGGATGATTAGAGTTGCAAAAAATGAAGAAGGTGATCTATATAGAGCTTATCCAACTGTAAAGACCAAGATTGGAGATGTGGAAGTAGAATAGAACTTTTTTGTGTAAAATTTTACTACATATTTGATAATACTTGGTTAGCTCTATATTATAGCTGCTAGAATCGAAACTAAAGTCTTAGATGATAGTTCACATTATGTCAAGATTTGTAGTTGTGATAGAAAGAAGGTTGTGCAATTTTTTACTATAAAGCCTATTCATAAAAGACATAGAGAGTAATTAAGAAGAATGCCTTTGGAGTCAAGTAACAACTTTGTAGATTTTTAAATAGCACCCCTGTAGGATGGAGATTTATGGGTGCTAATGAATCATCTACAAACTCCAAGGTAAATAATATAAGTTTTGGATTTTTTAACTTGACTGACAATGGATTTATCAGCATTGAAAGGACTAAAGATTTGGATTTTGTAAATAGAAGAAGGATGAAGAAAGAAGAAAAAAACTTAAAAAGAGTGGATTTAGTTTTAAATGATAAAGCTATAATAGGAATAATAGGAGAAGCAGATTTAAAAGATGGCTTGATACAAGTTTTGAAAAGCTTAGCTATAAGCATGCATAAAGATGTTATTATAGAGATATACTTGAGAAGGACTTATAAAGAGCTAGAAAGAATTATGGTAAAAGGTGGACTTATTACAAGTTATAGGTTGAAATTTGAGGCCATAGTATAAATTAAATATAAGACTATGGCAAAGAAAGTAAAACTTGTAGCTACCCAATTACCACTTGATATTATAAAACTCATCAAACAAGCAGTTAAAGAGCCAAATTTGAGAGAGAAGCATATAATTAGATATTATTTTATTTTAGAATCATTGACTAAATTAAAGATTAGAGGGGGTGATTTCTTGACATCAATGGAAAAAAATATGTTTTAAAAAATGCTTATTAGACATGGTATGGCATTTGCCTTGATTTCTAATGAAATTGGATGTATAAATCTTAGTATTGTAGTACTTATAATAATATTCAATATGCCACATATTCTACAAGATTTAAAGCCTATACCTATGCTCAGAGCTTTGCTTCCAAAATTCATAGAATTATTAAAAGAAAAGATAAAGATGGGTATTTTAGAACCTTCAATTGCTCACTACTTTAATAGATGGTTCACATTACCTAAGAAGTCAAGGACATTGAAGTTCATTCAAGATATGTAATCAGCAAATAAAGTGACTATTCAAAACATAGGATCAAGTTTTGTAGTAAATGAAGTGGCTAAGGAATTTGCAAGTCATGCCATTTATTCTATTAGAGGCTTGTATTTTGGATATGACCAATTTCAACTATCTAAAAAAATAGAGACTTGGTTACCATTAAGACTCTTTTGGATTTAATGAGGATGTATACCTTACTTCAAACTACAACCAACTCTGTGGCCCATATGTAAAATGCCATGAACCAAATATTGAATGAATTTGTACCTAAAAAGACTATTCTATTTTTAGATGATATACCTATGAAGGGCTACAAAAAAAAAGATAAGGATGAAATTACAGATACAAAAGATTGTAGAAAATTTGTCAAGTAGCACATTGAAGATGTGGCTCAGATATTGGATAAGCTTGAATTAGTTAATTTGATATTATCTATAGAAAAATCAAGCTTTGGAGTTGGTGAGATTCTAATAATAGGGCACATATGTGGAAGATATGGTAGAAAATCAAATCCAAAAAAAATTGATACTATATCTAAAATAAAGACATATAAAAATATTATAGAAGCCAAAAGATTTTTAGGTGGATGTGTATTCTATCAAATTTAGATGCTTTACTTTGTACATATTTTGAAGCTATTATATAAGCTATTAAAGAAAGATAAAAGATTCATCTGGGAGGAAGAACAAAAAATAGCTATAGAAAATTTGAAGAAGATGCTAAGTTCACCACCTATACTTAAATAAGTGAATTATCAATGTGGAAGACCAAAGATTGTATTAGTGGATATAAGTCCTTCAGCAATTGGATGGACTATTTGATAAAATGATATAAAAGGGAAGAGATTTGCAATAAGATTTGGAGCCAAGGTTTTTACAAAAAAATAAAGAACTTATCCACAAGTTAAAAGAAAACTTTGGTAAGCACTCACTGTTTTAAAGATTCAAAAGAATTATTTGATTGGAGCCAGTGTGGTTTTGGAGATAGAGTATTTACTTTTACTTGAAATGATAATTAACTATACTACTTTAGATATTACTATATTGAGATGAATAGCCTACATAAAAATTTTGAACTCTGTTTTGATACACATTACTGGTAAAGAGAACTCGGTAGCTGATATGTTGTCTATAGCTAAGTATACCTTTGAAGAATAGATGATGGCACATGATAAGGGTGAAGATCAAGAAAAGAAGAGATATAGAAATTTATTTATTATTGATAGAATAAATTTTGGTGAAAAGGGTCAAAACTTCTATAAAAGTTTGTATGAAAGAAAATTGAAGGATATTGGAATTTATTTGAATATAATGAAAAAACAAGAAGGTTGGATGGATAAAACCTTCAAAGACATTAGACACCAATCCTATGGTTATTTATTTAAAGATAGATTGCTATGGAAGAAGACAAAAAGAAGTAATAAAATTCTATTGAGGATAGTAGGAGATCTTTAGACTAAAAATAAGATTTTGAAGGAGTTTCATGACACATTCTAAGTAAGGTATAGAAGAGTTTGGACCACATATACCAAGATCAAAGAAAGGTATTGGTAGAAGGATTTATATAAGGATGTAGAGGACTTTGTAAGCTCATGTATAAAATATTAGTTATAATCTAAGATAAAGTACAGAGATGGATTATATCCCACTTATCCACCTTCAATACATTTTCAATAGATGATTGATTTGGTAGCTATACCATTGGGACTTTGGATCATGAAATATTTGATTTTGATAAAAAAAACTATTGAATTATGTTGAAAGAAGAGCATTGAGAACCAAGACTATAGAAGCAATATACAAATTTATATTAAAAGACATCTTTAACAAATATGGAAGCATTGAAAAAATAAGAGCTGATAGAGGAGAATTGGATGTTATTGAAGCAAGAAAATTCTTCAACATATATAGAATTCAACTAAAATTGACTACTTCTTATAATCTTGAAGTCAATGGGAAGAGTGAGAGGGGTCACCTTCCTATCATTTATGTATTGATCAAAGTATATAAAAGTAAACCAATTCAATGGTCTAAACTACTTCCATTTGCTTTATGGATTGATAGGACTATTCGCAATATTGTCACTTGTTATATGTCCATAGAGTTGATGTTAGGATAAAAGTCTATGATATCAACTAAAGAAATATATCATATATAGATGTTTCTATTTTGAAGAGATGGCATTGATAGAAAAAGATTATTGAAGCTCCACATTAAGTAGTTGAGAAGGTTACCTGAGAACTTATAGATTGTATCTGAAAGATTAAAGGAAGTAAGGTTAAAAAATAAAGAAAGCTTTGATAGGACTTATAGATTAAGGCCTAGGCCTATAGAAGTTAAAAATTGGATTCTGATTTATGATAGTAATTTAAAACATCAACATAGTATTGGAAGGAACTTTGCAAAAAAATTGTTTAAATCATATGTGGTAGTCATAGTCCATAATAATACCACATATTCTATACGTGAATTAGATGGAGCTATTATTAAAATCCGAATAGCCAGAAAGAGAGTCAAGGCTTTCAAGAGAAGAGATGGAAGGTTCAAGATAGAAGACTTTGAAGAAATTTCACCTCAATACTTGGATCAAGAACATGAAGTAAAAGAACCTATGAGTGATTTAGACCACTTTCAAGAAGATAAAGATAGATAATACATGGCACATATTGGAAGATATGCAATTTTGGAGGGAATAGATGTTATATTATAATTATTTATATTATATAAAAATCAAATAAAATATATAATATGTTTATAAATCTAGATGTGTATTAGAATAATTAGTAGATTAAATAAAAAAAAATTGATATAAGAAACTTTATTTTAGATTTTTTTAACTTAATTTGATTATGGTTTTTAAATTATATAGGACCTAAATACTTAGTATGAAGCCTTGATAGGAGATTGGGAGCCAAAGACAAAAAATTAAACTACTAAGAAGCTTATTTAAAAGGATGAAAATAAAATATAGATGAATAAAAGCAAGAGGTGAAGCTCTTCATTCCTATTGGTCAATAATCATATTCAATAGGCTTTGAAGAGGCTATCTATAAGGAAAATAAGGATTTTGATGATTTGAAAGAAGGCATTTGATAATCAAAGACTAGGATTAAAAAACTTGTTTTTTTGTACTACAATTTTGGTATAAAAATTGAAAAATTTGAAATTATTATGAAAGAAGAGTAGGCACTTGAAATTAAGGTAAATAAATCATATCTACTATCACTCATTTGAAAATACAAGGAGTTGTATGAGAGCTTTTAAAGATTAGAAGATGTATTTAGAGAAGTGATTTTAAGATCTACATTTGATGTAGAAGAATTATTACATTTGGAATTTTAAAGAAGGAGATACTAAAAGTCAAAGATAGCAAATTGAATTCCAAGGCAATAAGTAGACCATTTTATTGATAGTGATGGTTTTTACCATATCTTGAGCTTCTAGACGAAATTTTATCTAAAAATTTCTAAAAAAATATATTATTATGTTAAAAAGCTATATATTAAAGTTTTATAAAATTTGAATATTTGATTTGTAAGATATGAAGAATTTAGTACGTAGGTGTTTGTAAATAAGGATTTGAAGCTATTATTAGGATTTTGGTGATATCTAAAGATCAATAATAAATCAATAGTCGAATTTTTTTGTGATAGTTGTTAAGAATATATCAATACTTCATGTAAATTTTGAATGGATTTGGACAATTGGATTAAAAGTTATGGATTATTGAAATTTAAAAAAAATTCCCTCTTTATAGATGAATGGGGGTTTTAAAGTATTTTGTTATATTTTGAGTGTTTTGTGAAAGTAAGACTTATATATTGGATGTAATAGTCGTATGAAAAAGACTTTTATTTAAATTTGGGAGTTTTATTATTTTGGATATTGGTTGAGTAATTAGTAGCAGTTAAAAGCTTAGTACTTTTTTGAGACAAATTCTTTCTACTACAATAATGCGTCTAATTTTTAATCTTATTTCAAGAATCTCTACTCTTCTTATCTTTAGAAATAGCCATTTTATTTAATATTTTACTATTTTTAAATGATTCTTTATTTCTTTCAAGTGACACAAGAATATTTTGATATTGTGGTTGTTTGTATTTTATATCCTTGATAGTTTGATAAGAGTGTGCTAATTCATTATTCTTTTTTGTATTTTAGAAGTGAATAGACTATTCTACTTTTATTGTTGTATTTAAAGGTTATAGACTATTTACCTTTAAACTAACATTTTTTGTTTTCTAACTTTGATTTTTTTCTTAAAGAGAGTGGATCACTATCATGGATAAGAAAATATAAGATATGACACTTAAACTTGAAAGAATTTTTAAAAAGAAACCAATAAAGACTTGAATTATCTAGATGAGTATCTAAACAACACCAAGAAAGGTGAGTTAGAACTCCAAGAAATGCATTGTTATATTATGTAAAGACTCGCTTGAGAATGCATCAAACACTTGGTTGTAGAAGATAAAAAGAATTTCCAACAATAAGTCCTAACATTTCTAATAGAATCATGTATAAATTATAAATAAATGATAATAAGTATGTTTAATCATTAAAGAAGTTCAATTAGATTTTTATTTAATTATAAAAGAAACATAAAAAAATCTTAAAGAACTTCTAAAAGAAGTCATAAAGAAATAATAAAAAACTCTTAAATAAATATTAATATAAAAATTAAATAAAAATATTAAAATAAAAATCTTTTTAAAATACTAAAAATAAAATTTTAATCAAATCTTAGTCAAATCTTAATAAAATCTTAGTCAAATCCTAATCAAATCCTATTTGAATTCCAATCAAATCCTAATCAAATCCTAATCAAATCTTGATCAGATTTTAATTAAATTGTAATCAAATCCTAGTCAAATTCAAATCAAATTCTAATAAAATTCTAAATAAATCATAGTCAAATTCTAATCAAATTCTAATCAAATCCTAGTCAAATTCTAATCAAATCCTAATGAAACCTTAACCAAATTCTAAATCCTGAACAAATCCTAAATGAAATCTTAATCAAATCTTAATAAAATCCTAATCAAATTTTAAATCCTAAATAAATTCTAAATAAATCCTAATAAATCCTAAATCAATCCTAATCAAATCTTAATAAATTTTAATCTAATCCTAATTAAATCCTAACAAAGCCTAATCCAATTTTAATCAAATTCTAACAAATTCTAATCAAATCCTAACAAATTGTATAGTAAATTGAAACTTCAATAGTTAATAATTAAATTGTTGATCTTTACTCAAATTTTGTACACCTTTCAATAACTAAATTGGCAATATATATAAAAAATTTGAATAAGATCCAATTCACCAAATAGAAGATAATCTACTTGAGTGTAGGCTGTCCTCCTTTTCCAACCTTGATACCAATCTTCGAGCATCAATATCTTCTTTTTGTACCATTTAGTTCATTTCAAAATTTACATACATATAGAAAATCAAGTCTATTATCCATACAAATAGTTTTCACCTCAATCCAAGTAATAATTTGCTAAATATCTTAAAAATCCTCACTGACCTTCAAAACCTAATTTTTCAAATCCCAACCCACTTAAATTTCAATAACCTTTAATTGAATTATTTGATCATATTCAAACTTACAACATGCACTTAGTACAACTACAATTGCATATTTAAAAAATTTCACATGTAGATCTATAACTAAATATACAAAATATTCAAATATATAAACTCTTTTATATTTCACAAATTCTAAAGTCACCTGAACCAACTCTGATTTTACAAAGCTCTTACAAAGTCAATATTTATCCAAATCACTCAAAATCAATGCTTAAACAAACCTTCTTAAGTTTGTCCTCAAGTCCAACTCTTTTAGCTCCCAAAGAACTTTCTATTTGCCATGGGCATGTAGTTTTGTGCCTTAGGGTTTGATTTCCATCGAGGTTCACCTCCACTCCTTTCGAGTATCAATTCTTGGAATTTTGAGGTAATTTTTACTAAAATCTATTTTTAATTCTTTCTTAAAGATACCTATATTATTTATTTTTCTAATATATTTTATTTTATCTTATTTATAGTTTTATAAAGTAAATAGAAGCCTTTTCTAAAAGAAGGCAATATTAGCATCTTTTAATTTTTATTATCTCCTTATCTATTATTTTTATTTCTAAAATAATTTACTAAAATATTTTTATTTGAGCTTTTCTATAATATAATCATTCTTTTCTTCTTTTATCTAATGGCCATGTCACTATCCAATATCCGCCTTTTTGAATCTATGCATTTGTCACAAATATAAGATTTATTTTAATAATTATCTAATTAATATAAATAAATAGAAGTAAGTAAAATTAGATTAATTTCATAATATCTTATAGAAAAGCTTTCTAAAAGCTTTATACATGCGGTTTCACCTTTATACATGTCTATAGGTAATTGATAGGTTAGAAACTTGATTAATAAGTTAGCCACGTATCATACATGTTGGTAGCTTGTAGAAGAAGCTAAGTATGTGGCACACATATAGAAAACTTATCTTATAAGTTTGACATATGTCTTAAAAATTGGACACGTGTTAGAGGTCCTATAGAATGTTGCCACGTATTTCTTAAATAGATAGTATATATAAAGACAAGAATGAAGCCTTCTTCACTCTTGTCAACACCTTTTTTATTCTTAGTCTTATTTTAAAAATTTCTAGTCTTCTTATTTTTGGCAATAGCCATTCTAATTTTAATATTATTCTATTTTCTAATAATTTTCTATTCATTTGAATGATACAAGAATGTATTGATATTTTGTTCTTTTATAATATATATTCTTGACAATTTGACAAGAATGAAGATTCATTATTCTTGTTTTGTGTTTAAAAAGTGAAAAATTATCCCACTTCTATTGTTATATTTGAAGGTTACAAACTACCCACCTTTAAATTAACATTCTTTACTTTTTAACCTTGATTTTTTTTGTGAAAGAAAGTGGATCATCCTTCTTTATAGAAATTTTTATTTGATATTAGAGGTTGCAGACTATCCTCCTCTAATTTGAATTGTAGAGCTATTAAATTATCTAAGATGGAATAAAAGATTATGGATGCTACACTTAATGGAAGTGAGAATAGATTTGCAACTATGATAGATCTTCAAGAGCTTCTTAACACTCTTAGGATAGAAATTTTACAAATCATTAATGCTAATTATAGAAGTACTATTCCTATATCTATGAAAGTAGTCCAAAGCCTACGCCAAGAAGTTGTACAAGTGAGAAAAGCAAGTAAATTGGCCTCACAATCAAATCTAAGAAGTCTTGCTTCTATAAGCATAAAAGTGGCAAAGATTAATATACTTGAGAAGTTTGATGGAACAAGATCAAAATTCTAAAGATTTTTGTAAGGAATCAAGCTACATCTAAGGTTGTATCTTTTCCAATACTCTAATGGATTTATTTAAGTTGATTTTATAAGTGTACTCATATCTAGAAGTATTCTTTTTTAATTTACACCTTTGATGAAAAAAGATTCATGATTTTTTTATAATTTGAATTCATTCTTCAAAGTGTTTACAACTACATTTGAAAAAAGTGATAAAAAAAGGATAGCAAAGACCAAACTTTTATTTTTACAACAAAAATCATGGTCAGTCACAACATATACTATAGAATTCTAAAATCTTACTTGCGATGTGGAGTGGAATAATAAAGCCCTTATTAATCAATTTTCTTATGGATTGAAGGATAATGTCAAAGATTTATTATTAACAATGCTCAAAGCGGACTCTTTGGAATAATTTATTGCTCAAGCCATTGTATATGATAATTGATTATTTGAAAGACTTTAGAAATATAGATTTGGATAAAAAAAAGAAGTCAATTAATGATAGTAATTCCTAAGTTTTTAAAAACTTATTTGACTAAGCTAAAACCAATACAAATTGATGCGATATGTTTTAAATCTTTCATCGAACAAAAAAAGACTCAACACTATCAATAGGATTTGTGCTTATATTATGGAAAAGCTGAGCATATTACTCAACATTATTCAAAGAAGTAATGCAATCACAAAATGAGGCATATGGTTGTTAAAAAAGATAATATGTTAAAAAATGATTTTCTCCAGCTACAATAGAAACTGTGTAATTGGAATCATATACAACACTTTATAAAGGTCTTATTTTCTCTTTAGATCCATCACCTTATTTTACAATAGATATATTTTTAGAACCTAAAAATCACAAAATTGTTGTCTTATTAGATTCAAGAGCCTTGATTTATTTCATAGACAAAGACTTTGTCAAAAAATAATAAATATCTTTAATCAAAAAAATTAAATCCGTATACGTGGAAGTCATAGATAGTTGTTTGTTGTCTTTTGGAGATATTATCTATAAGATTGTTATTTTAGATGTAGCAATTCAAAGACAAAAGCTTTTATACATGTGTCAAAAGAAAGATCAACTTTTGCTATATACGCCACATCCATTTTTGATGCTGAAAAGACTACAAGTAATATTCTTAGCTAGTATTAAGATTTTCAAGACATTTTTTAAAAAAAATACAAATATTCTTTCAGGGCATCAATATTATGATTATTCAATTAATCTTCAAGAGGAAGTTCAACCACCATTTGAATCAATTTATAATTTATCTCAAAAGAATATATTGATGAAAACTTAGCTAAGAACTTCATATACTATTCAAAGTCTCCAATAGGAGCTCTTATCTTATTTGTGAAAAAAAATGATGGATCGTTGTGGATGTGCGTAGATTATTGAAGACTTAACAAGATTACCATCAAGAATAGATATCCTTTATCTTTGATTTTAGGATTTCTTCATCAATTAAATTAAGCTAAGATCTATATGAAAATAGATCTATAAAGAATATACAATGTAGTCTATATTAAAGAAGGAGATGAATGAAAGATTGCTTTTTAAACAAGGTATGGACATTTTGAATATAATATCATGCCTTTTGGATTTACAAATGTACCAATTGCTTTTCAACATCATACAAATGATGTTTTTTGTGAATTTTAGATAATTTTATTGTCTGTTACTTAGACGACACTTTAATCTATTTTAAGAATACAAAAGAGTATAAATTATATATTTATTATATATTATAAAAATTTAGAGATATAGGATTGTAGGCCAAATTATAAAAGTGTATATTTTATATTATTAAAATTGACTTTTTAGAATATATCATTTTAAATAATGGTCTCAAGATGGATCTTAAGAAAGTCCAAACAATCATGGACTGGAAGATTTCAAAAACAATAAAGGATGTGCAATGTTTTTTAGGATTTGCTAATTACTATCAAATCTTCATCAATTTTTTTTTCCAAGTTGTAATTCCACTTACACACTTAACTTGTAAGGACAAACTCAAATGGAATAAAGAAGCAGATGCATTGTTTGAAGCTTTGAAAAAAACTTTTATTTTTGCACCAATCTTATATTAAGTTGACCTTTTTAAGGCATTTTTTATGAAAATAGATGTATCAAATTTTGTATTGGGTTGGTATTGTCACAAATAGAAGCATATGATAAATTCTATCCAATAGCTTTTTGTTTTAAGAAATTTTCAACAACAAAGATCAATTACAAAATCCATGATAAAGAATTTCTTGCAATTATAGATTCTTTTTAAGAATGGCTCATTATCTAGAAGGCGCTTCTACTCCAGTCATTGTATATATAAATCACAAGAACCTTGAGTATTTCATATCAATATACATTTTGAATTATCATCAAGCTTGTTGGAACATGTCTTTATCAAGATTCGAATTTATTATCATATATTGGCTAGAAAAACAAGAAGGTCTATCTGATGCCCTGTTTAGATGTTCTTATCTTGCACCAAAAGAAGGAGATTGAGCTTTTAATCAATAAAGAATAATCCTCTTGAAGCCAAAGTAATTTCATCTTCAAGTAATGAAATCAATATTGATTGTTGATTCAACTTTCTTCAAGTAAGTCTAGTCAAGTATGTCTTCAAACTTTCTTATTTATGATATTAAGAATAATTCATGTAAATCTCATGATACTTCTAAGTTCAAATTCAAGAATAATTTATTTTATTTTGAAGGATGCTTATATGTTCTAGAAGGTGAGGCATGATTACATGCTCTTGAAGCTTGTTACAACTTCCCTACAGTAGGACGTTTTGGATATAATAAGATTTTAGAGCTAATATTAAGAAATTTTTAGTGGCTTCAAATGTGAAAGGTTGTTAAAAAATTTGTATAGCCATGCAACATTTGTTTGGAATCAAAAACTCTTCACCATCAATCTTATAGACTTCTATAATCATTATCTATACAAAAATAACCTTAGTCTTTTGTTTCTATGGATTTTATCACGGATCTTTTAAATTCAAATTCATATGATTCTGTATTTGTAATTGTAGATTCTTTTATCAAAATGGCATATTTTGTACCATGTACAAAATCTAATATATGTGAAAAAATAGCTAAATTCTTCTTTGATAATATCTATTGCTATTATAGATTATCAAGAGATATTATATCAAATAGAACAAAGCAATTTGTATCAAGATTTTAAAAAATAATTTTCAAAATATTGAAGGTGGATATAAAACTATCTTCAACTTTTTACTTTTAAGTTGATGGACAATTGGAATGGATAAATTAAGTTTTGGAGTAATATTTGAGGTGTACCATCAATTATCATTAAGATGATTGGACAATTCTTTTGCCATTGGCAGAGTTTGCTTACAATAATTTGATACATTTTTCTACTCAACAAACTCCATTTTTTGCCAATTATGGTTATCATACATAACTTGATATTTTTGATTTTTTAAAAGTTGATAATCTTATGGTGGAAGATTTGACAAATCAATTGTCAAAGCTATATGCACGAATAAAGGCACAATTAAAGGAAGTTCAAGAAAAACAAAAAATCAATACAAATGTCTATCGCAAGAAATAACTTCAATTCCACAAGGACAATAAGATATGGTTACTTCATCATAATATCAAGACTATTTGTTCTTGTGATAAGCTAGATTATCATAGGCTTAGACCATTTCCAATTTGTAAATAGATCAATCTAGTTGCTTAATGATTACACCTATCAAAATCTATGAAGATCCATTCTATATTCTACATATCATTGCTCAAGCCATACAAGATAATAGACATATAAGGAAGAAGAAAAATGCCACTACCTCATATCAAAGTGGACAACAATGAAGAATTTGAGGTGGAGGAGGTCTTAGATTTAAGGCAACATTGAAATCAGTTGGAATATCTTATACATTGGTATAGATATGATATTAGTGAATGCATATGAGAGCCATCCAAGAATCTAGCAAATGAATCAATAAAAGTTAATGTATTTCATTGACGACATCCATCAAAATTAAGATGAAGAGTCAAAAAAATCTTTCAAAGATTATAAGATGTAGCAAGTACAATTTGGCACATCTTAGACTTTTTTAACATGTAATCATCACTCCTCATGGAACTTATTTTTAGAAGGGGGGATAACATCATGGACATAAGATTTACTCCAATAATTATTTAATTAATATGGATAAATAAAAATAAATAAAAATAGATTAATTTGATAATATCGCGATTTCACCTTTATACATGTCTATAAGCGATTGATAGATTAGAAACTTGGCCAATAACTTAGGCACATATTATACATGTTGGTAGCTTGTGGAATAAGCTAAGTACATGGCATACATATAGAAAACTTGTCTTGTAAGTTTGACATGTATCTTGCAAATTAGACATGTGTTAGAGGTCCTATAGAATGCTATTATGTAATTTTTAGGTAGATAGTATATATAGAGATAAGAGTGAAGCCTTCTTTACTATTGTCAATGCCATTTTTATTTTTATTTTTATTTCAAGAGTCTCTAGTCTTTTTGTCTTTGGTAATAGCTATTCTAATTTTAGTATTATTCTATTTTTTAATGATTTTCTATTCTTTTAAATGACACAAGAGTGTATTGATATTTGATTTTTTTATGATTCATGTTCTTGATAATATCTTCTAATATGTATTAAATATTCTTCAATATACTAATATATGATATTCTTCATGTTAATCTAATTTTTGATCTTCAATTTGCTCTTTCTCTCTCGTTTCAATATCCGTTAATAGATTTTGTTTTTCATCAAAATATGTCTATATTTTTATTTATTTAAATAATTTGATTTATTTGCTTCTTATAGGTGACTTTAATTTTATTCCATCAAATTCCTATAAATAGTATATTCTATTGTTATAGACTTCTATCACAATATATGGTCTAAACCAATGCTTAAATTTTTTTTTGTAATATATTATATTGGTTATTCAAATTATTGTTATAGACAAAGATCCAATCACCTATTTCTATTTTTTTAGGAAATAGTCAATGCATTTTATCAAATCTTTTTTTATTCTTTTTCCTTGCTTCTTTCAATCTTCCAATTTCTACTTCAATATCCTCAAGTCTTTTTTCTAATTGTTAAATCTGTAATGCTAAAAGCTCCTCTTTGATAAGATCATCCTTCCAAGGTAATATTTTCCATGTAGGCACTATTTTTTCTATTGACATAATTGATTTTTATCCATATATTAATTCAAAAGGCATATTATTAGTCATCGTATTATGAATTGTACAATCTGCCTATAATGCAAATGGTAGTAGCCTTGGCCATTGATGTACTTTGCCATTGTATGTTCTTACTAATGTCTTAATATTAGGTGAATGCCCACACTCACTCTTTCTATTACCTTCTAAACTATATTTTATCAAAGAAAGTTTAATTTCCATTCTACCAAAGAATTTTTTTGCTTCTTTTGCATCTAATTTTCCTTTATTTGCAATAATTTTTTCAATACAACCATAGCAACAAACAATGTCTTTTAAAAAAAATTGACATATACTTTCAATACTTTTTGTTCTTAATGCTCGTCATTCAATAGAATTAATATCAATGTCTTCACTACGTTCTTCCATAATCATCATCCATAATCTTTGTTTCTATTTATGTGGTAGTAATATATGATTGTTTCAATATAATACAATATGTTGACATATCTTATACAAAAAAATATTATTCATGAATAATATCTCTAGTTATCACCTTGATATTTGGATAATCTCCATATAAATCTCCCTCTGAATTCTTTGTTGATCTTATTATCTATCCATATTCAGTATCAATAGGTCATTTTTTCTTTTTATATAGCTCTTTTGATATCAAATTGATTTTAGAACCATAATTAATTAATACTACAATTGATTCTTTTAAATCTCTTAATTTTACTTAAGTTTCTATAATAGCCCTTATTTAATGATTTCAAGAATAATGACTAGATGGTTGAATCCCATTTCCTTCTTTTATAAGTTTAACTTATGAAACATCTCCTAAAACTTGTATTTCAATTTCTTCATCTATACTATTTCTTATTGCCTTTATTCCTTGTATATTTAATATCATTGTTAAGGATACAAGAATATAAAATAAGTGACTTGAAACTAAGACAAGGTTTCCAGAAGAAACCAATAAGAATTTGAATCAAGTAGATGAATATATGAATAATACCAAGAAAGATGAATTAGAACTCTAAGAGATATGTTGTCGAGATTGAAGAGCTCTTCAGCCTCAACTCCTATATATATTCCTATCTAGGACACTTTCTGAGTAGCTTCCATCAAACTAAAAAGCTTCTTGAGCAGCTTCTACCAATTGGGAAGCTTCTTGAGATCCTTTCACTAACTGAAAAGCTATTTAAGCTCTTTCCACTAATTAAGAAGCTTCTCAACCAACTTTCACTAATTAGAAAGCTTCTAGAATGTTATAGAAGATTTTGTGAATCTCCGGAGTGTATGTCCTTAACATCACCCCTTCTTCTAGCGACGTGTTCCAAGAGGAGCTCAAACTTATTACATATGTAAGAAATCAAGGATACGGTGCAGTAATGAAACTATGTATTCTATTTTCCATTCTTGAGCAATGGATTCTATTGGTCTTCAAAGAAATTGCCTATGATCTTGAGCTAGTACCTCTATTATTGAAATATCCCATCCAAGGATCTGATCTTCATTGTGGCCTTCAAAACATCTTCCAAATAAGATCTCAAGATTAAAAAGATTCATCTTTCTAAGCTCCAACAATATCACTAAATCTTGAGTATTGGAATCAAGACTTGCATGGATCTCAAGACTAAATGGATCTTACTCCTAATGGCTCCAACTAAGATTATACTTGGTATTGAAATATATTGTCCTCACTTTGTTCAATTGAAGGTTGTGAAAACTATATTAGTTCGTTTGAAGCTTGCATAGCAAATGAATCTTCTGAGTCTTGTTCTTTCAATGCTTGAAGGTTTGACATGGTGATTAATTTTCTTCTACCACTCTATTCTATCTTTGAACAAACAACTACATATTCATGAAGGTTTTAATTTAACTCTTTTCCTCTTTACGAGTATTCTTTGAATCCAATCTTCACTAAAAAGTTAACATCAAATACGTTTGGATTTGTAGGGATAGAATTGATGAAATTTTTGTATCTTTTGAGGTGCATTGGCAAGATTTGTGGCTGGTTCTTATGTGTATTCATTAATGTCATAGCTCCGCTAGTGAACAAGATATTCCAATTTGTCCCACCTTCACTGTAAATCAAGTACCTTTTCAACCTCGTATTCTTCATGGTCTTCAATTTCAATACTAGGCGGTGATTGTTGTATCTTTCTTAGAATATATAATTCCTTATAAGGTTTTAAAAGAGAGACATAAAAAATTGGATGTACCTTCATAGCAGATGGTAATTTTAAGCAATATGCTACTGGATTGATTTTCTTCTGGATAGAAAATGGTCCCAACCTTCGATAGTCCAACTTATTATATGGTTGCTTAGTCTTGATGTTTCATCAAAAAAGCCATACCTTATGTCCAATATGAAAAGCAAGTGATTGATTCCTAAATTTATTTGCAGATGCCTTGTAAGCATCTTGAGCTACTTGTAATTGAAGCTTCAAGGTTGTTTGGTGTTGTAACAACTGCTTTGCAAATCCTTCAGCCACTAGATTATTATTCTTTGACATATTCCACAGATCAAGTTTCGGATGATATCTATAGTTGGAGTAAAATGGTGTTTGTTGAGTTGATGCATGAATAGTATTACTATATGCAAACTCCGCTAATGGTAGATACAAGATCTAGTCGTCTTACTGATAAGGGTGATATTGAGGATTAATGTTGCATCGTAAATACTACTCCAACACTTGATTAACTTGTTCTGTTTGGCCATCAATTTGAGGATGGAAAGCTGAAGAAAATTTAATATCTACCTTTAATATTTTAAAAAGATATTTCTAAAACTTAGATATAAATTAGAATCCTTGATCAAATACAATATCATCTGATAGGCCATGATATTGATATATATTGTTAAGAAAGTGCCTTACAATTTCTCCATTAGATGCAGTCTTTTTACAAAAGATGAAATAAACCATCTTTGTGAGTTAGTCAATCACTACAAAGATGCTATCTATAGAATTAGATGGTGATAAATTTGTAATAAAATCCATCGAGATAAAAGACCATGACCATCTTAGAATAAACAAGGGTTGTAAAAGTCTATAAGGGTGATATTGAGGATTTTTGAATCTTGAACAAATGTTGCAAGAGAGCACAAATTTCTTCACTACCTTCCACATTTGAGGCCACTAAAAATTCAAGAAATAAATTCTAAGGTCTTTTTAAATCCAAAGTGATCCATAGTGGAAAAATCATGGCAAGATTGAAGAATGTGCAATCGTATTGGTCTTTCTGGGTTATACAAGCATTCTTCAAAGTATAGAAGGTCTTCCTCAAATTTAAACTTTTTAGCATTTTCTTTCAAGTGATGCTTGACATCAAGGGCCAAAGCATCATTAGTGGTTGTAGCACATACTTCATTAAGGAAAATTAGGATCAATAGGCACCAATGTAAAAGTGACGTAAAGACAAAATTATTTTGATTTCAACAAAGTTATATATTATTCATCAAACATTGCCTCTTCTATGCTTAGTACAAGATATGATCTCCTTGAGAGAGTATGAGACAATTCTTGTTGTTCCCAAGCCAATAAGTGATGACAAAATTAAATCAAGATAGCGACATATTCCATTGAGCTTGGCATCGATTAAAAATCCAAGTTGACATAAAATATTCTAAGTTCTTATAATCTATATATACAATGATAGGATACATTGCCCTTTTAAGAAAATAATGTCATTCTTGAAAGAAATCCACAATAGCAAAAAGCTCTTTATTATGGATTTTATTATTAATTTTGGCAATAAAGAAATTTTGAGAATAAAATATAACAAGATGGAGTTTGTTATCTATAATTATTTGTGAAAGTATGGCCCCTAGTGCAAATTTGAAGTATCAGTCTCTAAATAGAATACCTTTGTAAAGTCTGCATATACTAATATTGAGGCTATAATAAACACCGCCTTGAGATCTTGGAATGCCTTCTATGCTTGAGGCCTCAAATCTAACTTGAACTTACATATCAATCAAGTAAGAGGGGCGGCAACTTGACAATAATTTTTGATAAAGATCCGATAGAAGTTAGCAAATCCAAGGAAACATTGTACATCTCTTATAGTCTTTAGAATGGCCTATTGTATAACCGCTTCTACTTTCTTGGGATCCATCATCAAACTCTCAATAGATATGATGTATTCCAAAAATTCCATCTTAGATTGGTGAAATATATATTTCTCTGGTTTGACATACAAAGCTATATCTCGTAGCTGTTGTAATGCCAATTTAACATACCTCTTGTGTTCTTCTAGATTTTTCAAGTAGATCAAGATGTCATCAATATAGATCACCATGAACTTATCCAAATATTCTTGAAAGATGTCATTCATTAAATGCTAAAATATAGCGGATGTATTTGTTAGTCCAAAAGGCATGACATTATATTCAAAATGTCCATATTTTATCCAAAATGTGGTCTTTTATTCATCTCTCTTCTTAATCCATACTAGATTATATGCTCCATAAAGATCTATTTTAATATAGATCTTAGCTTGGTCGAATTGTTCCAAGAGTCCTAAAATTAACAATAGTGGATAATAATTTTTTACCGTTATTTTATTCAATCTCCAATAATCAACGTATATATATAAAGAACCATCTTTCTTCTTCACAAAAAATATAGATACACCTACTGGAGACTTTGAATGTCTGATGAAGTTTTTTGCAAGATTTTTATCAATATGATCTTTCAATATCAAAAGCTTATTTTGAGAAAGATTATAGATTGGGCCAAAAGGTAGTTGCATTCCTTCTTAAAGATCTATAGCACAATTGTATGGTCGGTGCTTCGGCAATATATCGGCATTCTTCTTTTGAAAAATATCTTGAAATTTGTTATACTATTCTTGAATACTTGCTGATGAAGTCATATCTTCTTTAATTGGAGTCATATAAATAACAAACAGTAGAGCTTTTTTGGCCAATCTTATGAAAGTCCTTGCTCCAACAAATAAAGATTTATCAATTCATGGCTTTTTTTGAATTTTTTTTGCAAGGATCTCTATAAAATATGTTGTTCTTTGCAACTTCTAATATATAGGTGGATTATGCTTTTTCAACCAAGATAACTCGAGAATAACATGATTTGAAGCAGTCCCAATAACATTGAGTACAATCTGGCTTCTATGATCTTTGAATGATACTTCTATAGGCGTGGTTTCATAGATGACACTACCACAAGATAAAGATCATCCATCTATTACCTCTACATGAATAAATTTGAATTTTTATATTAGAGGAATTTTGTGAAGCTTAGAAAATGCCTCATCTACAAAACAAGTAAATGCCTCCGAATCTAATAAAGTAGTTCTTTAAAGCTTTTGAAGGCCCAAATACAAAAGGATTATAAAATAACAAACAAGTTGAGCAAGAAGAGAGGAACTTGAAAGGTTTTGTAATAATGGATTGTCCAGCTGCATAATATTGTGGTAGACAGAATTTGCCTCAAGAAAGTGTGGGACTTTTGGCTACCATTAATTACTCAACCAAGATCCAAGTATAACAAAACCTCCAAATTTATATAAAATATTTCTTCATAAGACTATTACATCCAATACATAAGTCTTATTTCGTAAAAACACTCAAAATATAAAAAATACTCTAAATCTTCATTCATCCATAGGAAGGGGGATTTTTTCAAACTTCAATAATCTATAATTCTTAATCTAACCATCCAAATGTACTAAAAATTTACATAAAGTATTGATGTATTTTTAACAACTAGCACAACAAATTACAACTATCGATTCATTACTAATCTTTAAATATCACAAAAATCCTAACATTAGCTTCAAATCCTTGTTTATAAACATCCGTGTACTAAATTCTTTATACCTCATAAACTAAAAGTCCAAATACTATGAAAATTTGATGTATAGCTTTTTATCACAAAGATTGATCTTTTTTTAAAGTTTTAGATAAATGTTTTTTTAGAAGCTCAAGATATGGCAAAAACCATCACTATGAATAAAACGGCCTAATTACTGCCTTGGAATTCAATTTGCTATCTTTGACTCTCAATATTTTCTTGTTTAAAACTTCAAATATAATAATTCTTCCTCATTAGATATAGATCTTAAAATGACCTCTCTAATTGCACCTTCCGATCTCCAAGAGCTCTTATAAAACTCCTTGTATACTCAAAAGAGTGATAGTAGGTACTATTTCTACACCTTAATTTCAAGGACCTACTTCTCCCTCTGTCACGGACATATACATAGTTACCTATATGATCAGATAGAACTAGATAAAAGAAGGTAAAAGCAGATTAATTCCATAATATCTTTAGAGAAACTTCCTAGAAATTTCATAGATACTGCTTTGACTTTATAAGTGTCCATAGTAGACTTTTGGATTAGAAACTTGGTCAATAAGTTAGCCACATGTCGCACATGTTGGTAGCTTGAAGACCAAGCTAAATACGTGGCGAACATATAGGAAACTTGCCCTGCAAGTTCGACACGTGTCTTGCAACTTGGACACGTGTCTTGTAAATTGGATATGTGTTGGAGGTCCTATAGAACGTCGCCACTTAGCTCTTAGGTAGATAGTATAAATAGAGACAAGAGTGAAGCCTTCTTCACTCTTGTCAACTCCTTTCTTGTTTCCAGTCTAGTTCAAGAGTCTCTAGTTTTCTTGTCTTTTGGCATTAGCCATTCCAGTTTCTTTTTAATATATATACTTCTTTATATTTATTTCTTTGAGAGAGGTCTCACTTATTTATTTGATTTCATCCAGTTATTGTCCTTGACAGATTGACAAGAGTACACATACAGTATCAGAGCTTTGTCTTTTCTTGATTAAGAGTGGATTACCCTTTCTCTTGATAAGACATAAGCATATTAGAAGTTGTGGAGTACCCACTTCTAAACTGATATTGTTTCTAGAATTTTTTTTCTTTTGAGTGTGTGTTCCGTATTTCTTGAAGTAAGAGTAGACATTTCTTTTCTATTATATTATCATGGCAGAGCTTGCGGAAATGAAGAGTGCAATGGCACAAATGCAAGAGCAAATGAGAGAACTAATGCTTGCAATGCATCAACTCAATTTACCACCACAAGGAGCATCAAGATTAGCAGGAAGTGAAGATGTAGAGATGGTTGGAGCTACGTCAATATCTACACCAAACCATGCTACCTCACCGATGATGGAGCACCGTTCAAACGTTAGAGAACCAAAAATCAGTTTGCCTGAGAAGTTTGATGGCACAAGATCTAAGTTTCGAGGATTCATCAATCAGGTACAATTGGTGATCGAACTTCAACCTCAGAGTTATCCTACGCAAGGATCTCAAGTTAGGTTTATTGGAACGTTACTTTCGGGTCCTGCCTTATCGTGGTTTTCATCTTTTCTTGAACGACGTGATCCAATATTGGATAATTTGGAGGTATTTTTTGCGGAATTTTGATCGATGTATGGAAAACATGATGCAATTCGTGTTGCAACCAACAAGATTCGCATCCTACGACAAGGCAATCGATCAGTGTTATTATACGCTTCACAATTTTGACAACTAGCGACCGACATCAAGTGGGACGATGCTGCACTAATCAGTCAATTTCTCTACGGATTACAATATGAGGTAAAAAAGTTAATGCTCAATTTACCCGATCCTCAGACATTGAGTCAAGCAATTGATTTTGTTGTGAAGTGTGACAATCGACTTTTTGAATTTCGATCCGAGAGTCGTACAAGGGAGCCTCAACGTTATTATTCAATGGCAACATCAACATCCTCACAAAATGTACATTTGGAAGTAGAAGACATACAAATTGATGCGGTACGTTTTAAACCTCTTACTGAACAAGAAAAGATTTGTCGTCGTCAAGAAGGATTATGTTTATATTATGGAGAACCTAAGCACACTGGAGAACCTAAGCACACTACTCAACATTGTCCAAAGAATGTCAAACTTACAAAAATGAGGAGTACAATTGGAGAAGACAATTGTTTTAAAACTAATACAATGAGAATGGCAATAGGGACCGTGGGCAAATAGGCGATGCGTCCGCCTCTCAAGAAGTTAGTCCCATTCTCTCCTCGTAACCTCTTTGTTTTTAATAATTAAAAATGATATTCTTCCGGAGCATTGCCCATATGATTGTTCGATTGATCTCAAAGAGGATCTCAGCCTCCTTTTGGACCAATCTACAATTTATCACAAAATGAGTTGGCTGAACTCAAAGAATATATTGAAGAGAATCTGGCCAAGAACTTCATACGCCATTCCAAATCTCCTACAGGAGCCCCAATTCTATTTGTGAAGAAAAAAGATGGATCATTACGAATGTGTGTGGATTATCGGGGACTTAATAAGATCACTATCAAGAACAAGTATCCACTACCTTTAATCTCCAGACTTCTTGATCAACTGAATCAAGCTAAGATCTATACAAAAATAGATCTACGAGGAGCATACAACTTGGTTTGCATTAAAGAAGGAGATGAATGGAAAACTGTATTTCGAACAAGGTATGGACATTTCGAATATAATGTTATGCCTTTTGGACTCACAAATGTACCAGCTGCTTTCCAACATCTCATGAACGATGTTTTTCATGAATTCTTAGATGATTTTGTTGTCTGCTACCTAGACGACATTTTAATCTACTCTAAGAACGTAGAAGAGCACGAAACACATGTTCGTCATGTCTTACAAAAACTCAGAGAAACAGGATTGTATGCCAAGATGGAAAAGTGTGTATTTCACACTACTCAAGTTGACTTCTTAGGATATATCATCTCAAATGATGGCCTCATGATGGATCCTAAGAAAGTCCAAACAATCATGGATTAGAAGATTCCAAAAACAGTAAGGGATGTACAATATTTTTTAGGATTTGCCAATTACTATCGAATCTCCATCAATAACTTCTCTCAAGTTGCAGCCCGACTTACACGTTTGACTTGTAAGGACAAGCTCGAGTGGAGTAAAGAAGCAGAAGCATCATTTGAAGCTTTGAAGATAGCTTTTACTTCTGCACCAATCTTGTATCGCGTTGATTTTTTCAAGGCATTCTTTATGGAAACAAACGCATCTGACTTTGCTTTGGGCGCAGTATTGTCACAAATGGGAACAGATGACAAACTCCATCCAGTAGCTTTCTATTCTAGGAAATTTTTGGCAGCAGAGATCAATTACGAAATCCACGATAAAGAACTTCTCGCAATTGTGGATTCTTTTCAAGAATGGCGTCATTATCTAGAAGGCGCTTCTAGTCCAGTCACCGTTGTCGTGGCGAAAGTCCGCTTTAGGTAGACGCAAGGTCCCTCTTTACAATCAAGTTGGATCCAATATGCACAAACTTTTTTAAACTTTTCTTTTATAGCCACAAAACCATGTGTATAATAAATCAACAAACTAGAAGCTTGGAAATTTATAAATCAAAATCCAGTCATTTATATAAGTTCAAATTTTGGAAACATAGAGTTCACTTCTTTAGTCATCTTCACAAAAATTCTCAACTGTAAATTCATTACCGATCACCAGATATCATCAAAATATTAGCAAGTAATTATATAAGTAAAACCAAATCAGAAACTTGAAAATTCATAATTTAAGATCCAACTGTTCAAATAAGCTCAAAATTTGGGAAAACATATCTCATACCTCTGATCTTTGTCACATAAATTTTGAGCCGTGAATTCATTGTTGATCATTAGATATCACCAAATCCTTGGCAGATACTTTTAGAAGTTAAATTTCAATCTGAAACTTGAAAATTCATTATTTAAGATCCAGCTGTTCAAATAAGCTCAAAATTTGGGAAAACATAACTCATACCTTTGATCCTCATCACATAAAATTTGAGCTATGAATTCATTGCCGATCGTTAAATATCACCAAAACCTTGGCAGATACTTTTAAAAGTCAAAACCCTAGGCACCCAAGAACAAATTTGCCATTACTCCCTAATCAAAGTCTCAATTGATATGAGATTTTAGACATAGACTCTTTATAGTATAAGTAATATGTACACAAAAAATGAGCTTCAAATTCTTCTTGAAACTCAAGTTCTAGCTTAAAGCAAATCCTTCTATTTATCTAACTTCTTCAAAACCCCAGTTTAGTTTGCTGGGTTTAACTAGCCATATCTCACTCAACCTGAACTCATTTCTATCAATTCTTGGACGTAAAATGTGTAGCTTGAAGTCTAGTTTCTAACCCAACTTTTGGATTTCTTGCTAGTATCTTAAAACTTCTAATACACCCTGAAAAGTGACAGTAGGTGTCATATTAGTAGTCTAAGTTCAAACAAGCATATCTCTCTCATCTAAGCTCCGAATCCTGCGTTTCTACCACCTAAACTCATGCCAAGAAGACGCTCTCTTTGAATACCTCTCTGCATTTGCCAAAAAACCCCGTCTTCTTCTCCTCCGAGCTCGTCAAAGAAGTCGCAGCCAAGGTCTTCAAAGTCCAAGTCAACAATTAATAGTTTAAAGTTATAAAAACCCCAAATCTAATCCTCCAAGTCAGCACTATTAATGGTAGCCGACTATTGACATCCAAATCTACTATTTATCCTTGGTAAATCCTAAATTCAATCTCAAAGTCAAAACTCCTTATATCTACAAATATAACCCTGAATCTACTAAAATCTAAGATTGGAAAAAAGATAAAAGAAATAAAAGAAAGTTTCAAGGCTAGATCAAAGTTAAAGTTAAGATTAAAGATAAGGAAAAATTTTAACTAAAGAAAAAGAAAGAAAGTGAGAAATTTTTCCTAAACTATATAAAAAACTTAGATTGGTAAGAAGAAAGAAAGAACTTAATAAAATTTTGAAGAAAAGATAGTTAAGTTAGGTTTCTATATATGGATGTATTTACTTCACGACATCCACCCCCTCCAGACCTGCACATCCTCCGGCATGTGCCACCATTCACCCTTCATCCTATTCGTCTTCATCTTGAATTTCTTTATCTTCTTGGTTCCATTGTTCGTCAGACACATACATTTCAAAGTCTTCAGGTAGACAATTATTATTTCTTCTTCGGAAAGCTTTCACTCGTTTCCCTGCTATCGGAATTCGGATAGATGTTCCATCTAATTCTCGAAGTGAGTAAGTTCCATTGTCATGAGCAATTACAACAATATATGGTCCAAACCATCTCCAAAAAAACTTTCTTTGCGTACTATGTTGGTGGTCCAAAGTATTGTCATAAACCACTACCCAATCACCTTCCAAGATTGGTTTCAAACGCAATCGATGAGTTTGATCAAATCGTGTTTTGTTTTCCAATCTTGCTGCTTTCAACCTATCTAGTGCCAATTGGTGGTCTTCTGATAGTCTCTCAATTTGTTGGATCCGGAGTTCCAAAAGTCTTTTATGAGATATGCCATCTTTCCAAGATAAAAATAACCACGTAGGCATAGATTCTTCTGCTGGCATATGGGCTTTTGATCCAACATTAATTCAACTGGCATATATCCCATTACTGTACTATGGGTGGTTCTATCGGCCCATAAAGCAAATGGTAGTAGCCTTGGCCATTCCTTTGAATTGCCTTTACAAGCTTTAACTAATGCATGTATGATTGGTGGGTGGCCTCTTTCACTCTTCCCATTTGCTTCTGGATTATATGCAGTGGTTAATTTTAGCTTCACTCCATATCTTTCAAAAAAACTTCTAACTTCAGCAGCATCTAATTCCCCTTTGTCAGCCCTCATTCCTCCAATACATCCATAGCGACTAAAAATATCCTCAAGGATAAATCGACATATTCCAGCTGTTTGTTTGGTTCTTAAAGCTCTGCCTTCAACATAGTTTGATAACTCCTCTCGTGCCAGAACTAAATATTTCATATTCCATAATCCAACTGGCATAACTACCAAATCAATTACCCATTGGAAGTGAATGGAAAGAGGGTAAGTTGGGTGAAGTTCATCACGATATCTGATTTTGGATTGAAGTTGACATTCAAGGCACGATCCTACAAAATTCTCTACATCTTTATAAAGACCCTTCCACCAATACCGCTCCTTAATCTTTGTATATGTAGCCCAAACTCCTCGATGCCCAGTCCAATGTGAATCATGAAATTCCTTTAAAACTTGAGCTTTGGTGCATGCATTTCCAACTACCCGCAATGGCATTCCATCCTTTCTTTTTGGTTTTTTCCAAAGAAGCCCATCCC